>JAFIDM010010028.1:69708331-69756813 GCA_023159025.1 Thereuonema tuberculata | reverse complement strand
TAAATATCCTTATTGGCATTTAACAAAGACTGGAAGTGAAAGACAAGTCTTCGTGAAAAACATAGTAGCCGCTATTGTTGATGATCATCACTTCCATGAACCCCAAATGTCCACGGAAGTGATGTCCACGGAAGTGACGAATACTTATGTTTCTTGACCCATGTGTTCTTCATTTTGAGGTTAGGAACACATGTCATTCAGAAAATTAAGTTGAACATATTTCAATTATCATGCCTAGAAATAATCATTTTTCCATAGAAAAATTAGGTTCTAAACAAGACCACAGAAGTGATGGGATGAGCTGTGCAAATGACGAAAAATGAATAATAAGGTAATATTTTCCTGACAAAGGTGCAACTCAGACGAATAAAATCACTTCCCAATCCAAAATCGCCGTGTAAACTTTTGTTTTTAAGTGAAATGGAAGACAACCAGCGCATCGGGTGGATTTTTTTAGAAAGTTTAGGAATGTCCACAACAGCGATGACTAAACCTTGTGACAAGACTTGAGGTTACAAAAAAATTTTACTGAAAATTCGAAACAAAATTTCACTCAATATTATATTAAATTTATATATTTTCTGATTTCACAATATATATATTATTTGAAAAGTATTAAAAAATAAAGCAGTTTGGATCTTTAGAAGCTATCCAACTGTAGCTTGTGACAGTCCACGGAAGTGACGAATCACCTTCTGTGGACAACTTTTTTTTTTTTGGAAATTCCGTAAAATTTAAAAAAACAATTATACTAAACTATAGTATATTTTCTACTTCAATGTGTGATTTTGAAAAATGACAAATATTTTCAATCATTTTCAATTTATTGCTTGTGACACGAATTACAGGTTTTCCGTAGATTCACCCATATGCTCCAATAGAGGCCCCCGGCGTTTATTGGCAAAACTAGCCTCGGCTCCCGGCGCTTAATAGAGACCGGCTGATATTAGAGGCCGGCCATTATTAACAAAAACCTTCAGAACGCAATATTTTTACACATAAATACCGGCTAATATTACAAACAGCTACTTTATTTGAAATTCACATGCTACATAAGACTATTAACGATAAATGGCAATGTCTTTCGGTATATTCGCTGCTATTCGTCGTCCGAATCCGCAATGACGTGCGGCCGCCTCACCGGAAGTTTCTTTCGCGTATTCCACCGCGCGAATCTCGAAGGCAATATCAAATGACCGTTTCGGCGGCATTTCGTAAGACAATGTACCGTAAGGTATTACGCACGACTATAAAGATACGGACGCTTACACTAGTACCGGTGGGCAATATCAAAGACCCGGCTACTATTAGAGACCGGCCACTATTTGGCCGTGTCCCATCTGAAGTCCGGCGCTTATTAGAGACCGGCGACAATAAGAGCCTCGGCGTTTATTGGAGCATGTACGGTAGTTATTATCGAAGTGAATTTAAGACGAAGTGAAAAAAGATTAATCAACGGAAATAAAGTGTGCCTTAGAGAAGCAAGCCAAGAAGGACATTTCAGTTAATGAACTTTTCGTTATTCATTGCTCGTTTACAACGAAGCAAAAAGTGTATATAATAGAAATCTCATTATCATTGGTAGTAATTGTAATAAATTCTATTAGGATTTTATTCAATCTGTGTCTAAGCGTTGCTTTGCTGAAAAAAAAATTATCCCCTCTTGTAACAATCACGTACACTTCCTTTTGTTTTTATCAAAACTGTATTGAAGTAATAATGATGCAATTTAGTAATAATGATGTATTACCTTCCCTTTGTTTTTTATCAAAAATGTAATGTTCCCATTATATTGTAATTTGGTAGCAATGTAGTATTAATGATATATTACCTTCCGTTTCTTTTTAACAAAAAATGCAATATATCAGTGTAAAATTCTATGATTTGTCATGAATTCTGTGTATTAGGGAATGGGTTAACCGTCCGATGAAGCACTCTTGCTCAAAGAGTGCGAAATATCACGGATATAAAAGGTTTTTTAAAGATAATGTGCTGATGTGAAGATTTTTAGAAATCATTATATTTGTTTAAATATAAGTATTTACTTATTTATTGCATGTTTTCTAATTAAAATTTTATCCAAACTGATCCGAATGATGCATCAAATGCAAATGACATTAACTTAAAGTTCATATTTAGATTACTAAAATTTTTAGCTCAAAATGTCCATTTCAAATGTATTTGTCTAAGATATTCCATTAATAACTTACACAGATAGCTATTAATGATAGATAATTATAAGAAAACAATTACACTCCGTCTTATCAGGTACGAGTCTGGGGCTTAAATTTTATAAGTTTAGATCTCCCATAACATATAATGAACATATAAGGTTTGACGATATTGAAAGAAACCGATTAACAGAACCTCGGAAAAAATCTTGAAATTGAAGGAAGCTTTGTCCTAAGATCTAAATATTTGTTGACGGGTGCTTAAATTTAAGAAAAAGTTCATAACTAAAACATACTTACTATTAACATTTAAAAAAAATACAATACGTGTGACTAGTTTCACCTTTACTTCTTCAGTATTTGAATTTTCTTAAATGTTAACTGTATTTGTGTTTTAACTGTGAACTTTTAATTAATATGATTTTGTTCACACGCTAAATCGGTTTACATTGCTTCTGATTTTTATTTTCCTCTCTCAAAAAGAAGATAAGACAATACATCTTCATTGCTTTAGATTATTTACCATATTTTCAAATAACTTGGATTGTATAATGTGAATATATCGTTTAGAAATCGTTATTGAAGAGCTAATGAGTTAACAATTGGTCTCTAATTTCAGAGTACCGGGGTTCGGTTCTCATGTGAGTTTCGTGATGGTGGACGATTCACCTGCTGGGCAGGTTTTCTCGGGGTTATCCCGTTCCTTCTGCCAATATACTTTCTCTGCATCTGTCGTTACTTTTGTGGGTTAGTACAATAGACCTCCGGTCGCAGTGCTTGGCTTCCCTGCCATCCACATAACATATCATATTGACCTTAACAAGAATAGAAAACAGGTATTTTTGTTTAAAAACCAAATAAAATACCTTGACGTTGGGTAAGAGTTTCATTTCAAATAAGAAAAAAAAATTAAACTGAGAGTATATTAACCTAAGAAACTATAAAGATAATAAAAAAATAGATATTCAAAAAAAAATAGTAGCGAAATAGATATTTCGCTATTAACTATTATACACTGATTAACAAAAAAGAACGACGTACCTAGAATGAAACAAAAATGGGTGGAGAGGAAGATTATGTACAGAATAAAAAATGATTAAAATTTCAGACAAATTGAATGATTTATTTCAGAGTTCAGAGTTACAAAGTAACGAGCTCAATAAGGTGTTGACCCACCTCTATCCTGAATGCAAGCTGCCACACAACGTGGCATAGAGTGATGAAGCTCCAATGGTCTCCTGCGATATTTCTTGCCAAATTTGCTCCAATTGTCGGGCTAGGTCATCCACATTCCCTGGTGGATGCAGTCGTCTTCCCATCATATCCCAGACATGCTCGATTGGAGAGAGATCTGGGGATCTGCCTGGCCAAGGAAGTGTTTCACAAGCTGCAAACAGGTCAAAGCAACACGTGCCGTAGGTGGTCTGACATTATCTTGCTGAAAAATAAGGCCAGGATACTGCAAAAGGAAGGGTAGCAAAACAGGTCTCAGAATGTCGTCGACATACCGCTGTGCTGTAAGTGTGCCGCTAATGACGACCAAAGGGGTCAGGCTATCAAGGGAAATGGCACCCCAGACCATAACTCCTGGTTGAGGGCCTGTGTGGCGTGCAATAGTGAAAGATGGATCGACACGCCGCCCTGGGCGTCTCCAGACACGTCTGCGACGATCGTCAGAACACAGTTGGAAGTGGATTCGTTGCTAAACACTATACGTCCCCAGTCAGCATCATTCCAACCGGATCGAGCCAAGCACCACTGTAATCTGGTCCAGCGGTGTGCAGACGTGAGTGGCAGGTGGTGTAGCGGTCAGTACGAGCGTAAATGTCGCTCTCTCAACCGTCTGTGAATGGTCATGGTGGGAACTCGTGGGCAGGTCGCACATCTAATGGTTGATAACGATCATTCAGGCGCTGTGACAGCTGATCTGACAATCACTCTATCCTCCCGCTCTGCTGTGGCCCTAGGTTGACCGCTACCTTCATAACGCTGAAATCTGCCATTGTCCACCCATTCCTGCCAGCATCTTCTAATCGCCGCAACACTTCGACCCATAAGACGAGCGATTCTCCGATTTGCCCAACCTGCCTTATTAAATCGAATGATAGGACCTCTTTCAAACTCCGACAGTTGCACGTAATGAGCTCGAATCCTGCGGCGAGGCATTTTGTAAGAGTTAGAAATATAACTAGAATATAGGGTAAAATAGGCTGGTGCTCACATGTTGTTACGGAGTCCCGGATTTTGTAAATAATCGTAAAAGTGTTTTTTATTTCCTTAACAGTTAAAAACGGTTTTTTTTTTTTCTTTTTTTTTTTGTGAAAATCTTTTTTTTGGATTAACAAAGAAACAAATCTGGTCACACTAAGTATAAATCAAGTTCCTATTTCTGAAGATGTTAAAGGGATACAAACAGCTGAACTTCTTGAATAAAAAAGTGAATAATAAACATGTAGTAAACTATAAGGTTTTATCAAAATTACAAAAAATGAATGATTAACAGGAAAAATATTGAATTTGAAGGACTATTTGTCCTCAGACCTAAATGTTTGGTGACGGCTTCTTAAGTTCAATTAAAAATTCATACCTAAAACATACTTACTATTAACATCTAAAATTAACATGGTAAATGGTATATAACTATGAAATAGCAAAAGTAAATTTAATTTTTTAGCAAGATTTCAATGGATAATCGAATCGGTATTTCTCAGAAAGAAGTGTAACGCGTATCTTAAGAACCTCATTTCTTGAGTTGTTTTTTTAAATTTAAGTTTTTAGATATTTTCAAGCGTAGCTTATGTAGGTGGAGGGGTGGGGGGTGGAACAACATCCGCGTTCTAAGGTGAAACGCGTTATATCGAGCGTTATTATTTTATTTACGTACATAAGCTACGCTTGAAAATATGTAAAAACAAAAACTGTCTATAAATTGACTAAAACCTACATATTCGACAACATTTCAATTACAAAACATCACTTAAAAAAAGTGAGTAATTTTTGTTTCTTTGCTTTTTGATAACTTCTGTATCATTTCTCTTTTCAATGATTCTAATTCCAACAATCTGACACTGTTAATATTTTCTTGTGATTCAGTCCATTTTATAACAGTTTCCATGACTGTTATTGCTTCTTTGGTTGTTGTCGATATATCAGCTATCCCACTGGCACTTTCATCATCATCTTCTGTTTCTTCTTGACAATCTTCGTCACTGCAAATGGATTCGATAATCATTTCATCACTCATATTTTGACAACGGCGCACAGATACAGGTCTGTAAAATGCGATACTCACTAGCGCCGCACGCACCTGTATAAAATACGATACTCACTAATGCCGCACGGACCTGTATAAACTTATGGCGAACATCACCCGCGCTGTAAACGAGTGCGCGCTGTAGCGAGCACCGCTATTACCAGGGTCCACTGTATATTTGTATTCTTCAGACATTAAAATACAACTATCATTCTATGAGGATAAAATAGGCTGGTGCTCAAATGTTGTTCTGCATTCCGAAAATAGTCCCGGATTTTGTAAATAATAGTGAAAGCGTGTTTTATTTTATAATAATTTTTTTTATTATTTTTAATAAAAAATATGTTTTTTCTAATTATATTTTCTTTATATATTATTATTTAATACATAATATTATATATTATATTTATTATTTATAAAGTCGTTTTTTGGCTGTGAAAATTCTCTGTCCCGAACTGACGTCGGAAAAATCTGGTCACTCTCAGTATAAATTAAGTTCGTATTTGTGAAGATGTTAAAGGGAGATGTTAAAGGGAAAGATGTTAAAGGGAACAATTGGACTTCTTTCATAAAAATGATCCTGATGAAATCTTCGGGACTAAGTCTGACGGCAGACTGCTATTGTCCTCAAAATGAAAGATGACCAGCGGAAGTTTGAACTGCGCAGCCCTTCCGGTTGCTGATCAGTTATGTTTTCCTGTCACAATGTACGCCCGTCGTCTGTTTTCACTGAGAAAGACATGTTGATAACGCCAAATTAAAACTTCTCTCGACTATTTACCGTTATTTCAATACCAGTTGGTAACAATAAGTATTTACATAAATAAATAAATATATATTATTTATAAATACAATGCTCTTTTGCAAAGTAACAAGCCTTTACCGTAATGGCGACGTCCTGTGATAAACTCATACGGAAGTGCCTGACCAGAGTAATCGATGATACATGCGCAGATCTCACAAAAACAGGGCGGCCATCATTCATTGGGAGGACAATAGATCTGTGAATGCAGAAATGTATACAGCCAGTTTCAATAAGGTTGTTGTTAGTTTCTATGATTATAATTTGCTGATAAACTAACAAATTATTGGAAATTTCCTGATTTAGTTTTCATGATACAGAATAATTTCTTCCGATACCCTTCCATATACAAGGACTTGATGAATAAAATAGTTTTTCTTCCTTTTAGATAGGTCATTAAAAATTCAAGCAATTCTAGTTTGACATCAGATTTATTCAAAGCTTTGATTGACTTTTAAAGTTATTTTATTTTAAATTTTTATTTTATTTTGAGTTATTTTATTTGAAAGATTTTATAAGCAATATAGAAATTCTCTTTAAAAATATGATCGACAGAATAAAAAATAAATAAAAGAAAATAGAGAAAATTGAATAAAAAAAAAGAACTTTCGTTTCAAATATCCTAAGTAAGCTTCGATATAAGAACATCGAAAAATCTAAATCGAACAATCAAATGTCTTTCTAATAAATTTCTTATCAACTGCCTCATCAAATGCTAGTAAGAATAATTTTAAATTACGGGACTTCGTTTCTAAGTATCAAATGAGATAATTGTTTTTATTGATAACATTGTAAATAACAATTATCTCTCAGCATATTGTAAACAGTAATACGTCAAGTTTTCTGTTTCGAGAATATAACGTGGAGAAAAAATTAAAAAATCATTTAGGTTTAATGAATGTAACCTGCGCTAATGCTAACTGTTCTTGGGATACCGTAGTTGCAGATATTTCAGAAGCAAAGTGACCTCTATTCCTTTAAGATACGTCTTGAAAATTCATACGAACCTTAGTTTGAATCGGAATTATTTATATCTTCAGGTTTCTATTTAAACAATTAGTTCACTTAAAAGACACAATTTTCAGTTATCAATATAATAATACTGTTAAAAAATGAGACTGAAAGAAAGCAAAAAATACAAGAAACAAAAGACAGAAAACTCAAAAAACGTTTGTTTCAAGCGATTTACGTGAGCTTCGAACTTAGATCATCTAAATGCTTACATCTAAAAATTCAATAATTTTTTAAAAAACTTATAACAAACTGGTTTTTAAGGTTTCTTTTTATTATAAGTTACATTAGAGGAATATTTATTAGATGAATATTTTCTAATTTGTAAAAAAAAAAAAAATACTTTTAAAAGAGACAAGTGTTTTTGTTAATTAATTTAATATTGTCTAAATGTGAATGAAATAAAACGAAGTATCTGTTTAAAAGAAAGGTCAAAATTTTTCCGCAAAATAAAATTTTGAATTGGCGATAATTTCTATGTTTTTTTTTAATGCATGTCTTTGATTTATTTATTATTATAAGTTTACAGATGCCTTCGGTTCAGAGCTGCATTGCCTTTAAATGTTTTAAATAATAATTAGTGATGATGATTTTTTAAATTAAGAAATGACAATCGGAATTCAGATATTTCGTCACAATTCTTAATTTCTATGTTACTTTTTGGCTTTTGAAAACCTTATTTAAATTAAAACAAATTTCTTTATGGCATGGATTCCACAAGATGCTGAAAAGATGTGGAGGTATTGTGTACCATGCAGACATGAGTGTGTCACGCAGTTCCTGAAGATTTGATGGAGGTGTAGGCTTGAAGCGAACAGTCCTTTTCAACTCATCCCACAAATTTACAATCCGGCTGAGATCCGGGGACTAAACCGGCCACTGCAGCAAGGAAAAGTCATCGTCATGTTCCTCAAACTATCCCCTAGAGATGTGGTCTTTGTGCACAGGCGCATTATTCTGCTGGAAGTAGCCATCTGCTTGAGGAGAAACTGTTAACATGACCGGTTGCATCTGGTCAACTACGATGTTTATGTACACATTAGCATCTTTACGTGCCTCCAGAGGTATTAATGGACCCAATGTGCACCACGAAAACCTCCCCCACACCATGACACTGCCCTCACTGCCATTAGCATTTGAGCTCAGAGCAGGAATGTACCTAATAAACTCGCCGGTTCAGAGCTCTATTGCCTAACATACATACCAATACAAGAAACACTAAAAATTGTCGAAGAGGTATGCGAAAATAACACTGACATATTAAACATCCACCACATAGATAAAGACACTTTCATGAATACTCTTGAATTTGTATGTGACAATTGTTTTTTCAAATTTAAAGACAAAATCTACAAACAGATACAAGGTTTTCCCATGGGTAGCCCCATATCAGGAACCCTGTGCAATCTTTACATGAATTGGTTAGAACAACAATTCATATTAAAATGGAACAAAATTCATTATAAATATTTAAGATACACAGATGATATCCTCATCCTATGGAATGGAACCCAAAGACAATTCGGCAAATTTCATCAATTTGTTAATAAAATTCACCCCCAACTAAGTTTCACCATGGAAGAAGAGAAAGACAATTCAATAACATTCCTGGACCTTAAATTAACTAATATTAACAACAAAATAACTTACGAACACTATGAAAAAGCAACCACGTATTAAACTTCCAATCTGAACACGATATCAAAACCAAAAGAGCATTAATACATAATTACCTCAAAAGAATCACTGAAAACACAGAAAACAAAAAATTATGGCACAGCAAAATAAATGAGATGAGACTCAAATTTGAAATAAATGAATATCCTCCCGAATTCATCTCAAAATCAATCAAAATTTTCTTCAAATACAGACAAAACAAAAACAAACAAAACACAAACTTCAACAAAATCATTAAATTACCCCTGGGCACTCAGATACACAAATCCTTCAAAGAATTATGTAGAACCAACGATATTAAGATAGTAAAATACAAAAATAACCAATTAATCAAGAAAAACAAGAACGACACCAACCACAATTTCATGCACACCATGGATGTCATATATAAATTAAAATGTCGGGATTGCAGTTCTGTGTATTTTGGAAGTATAGGCCGCACTCTAAAAGAAAGAGTGCATGAACACGTACAAGCCTTCATTAACAACCACCCAGGAATATCAGACTGGGGAGACCATTGTCTGCGACCACAACATAATCCCGACCCCATAGTCAGCATTCTATTCAAAATTGACGAAGAAAAAGATAGGTTCAGAATAGAATCATGTATCATCAACACCTTCCCCTGCATAAATAAAGACAAATTTCTAAAGGTTAACAGTTGCACATTACACAAATTTAAAAAAAGCATTAGAAACACTGATAAATTCCTCTAAAACAAAAAATATTAGTAAAGAAGTTATTGTATTTTAATCAGGTTGTAACATTTTGGATAAATATTTATCAATAATAATGAGGTAGTCTTTCCCATTGTTTTTGTTCCCATCAATCTTATTGTATCTCAATAATATTGTAACATTTTGGATGTATTACACTTGGCTTTCTACATGTACTATACCTTTGTAAGCCGTATTATTGTTATGTATTCTGTGTATTAGAGAAGGAGTTTTTTAAACGTCCGAAGAAGCAGATTTGAATAAAATTTGCGAAATATCACGAATAAAGGATTTCTGAAAGTTAACGTGTAGTTATGGAGAATTTTCTATAATACTAGGTGAAATTCCAGTTCTTAAATGTTCTAAGTAAGTTATCGGCAGTTTTAATGGTCTTTGATTAAGATTTTTCTCTCAGATAGACATATTTGTTTATATATACCGTTACGTGACATCATTTAATAAAAAAAAGAAGAAAAAATTAATAACATAGCATAATGACTTATGTAATTTGACCCATTTCTGTTTAGTGGAGAGGCAATTGTAGTATGGATGTCTATCAGCTGTTATTCATTTCTTGAGTCAAAGGAGTCCTTTTTAGAGCTATATTTGGGAGCTAATGTGATAGCGACCAAAGTCGGTAGTTACTGCGATTGTTCTGTCGGTTTGTCCATCCGTGTCTGTCCACCCCTAACAGCTCCCGCAAGGTCTGATCGACAAACTGATTTCACCATCGTGTTCAGAGGCCCAAACAACATAGGAATAGAATATTTTCAGCTATGACTTGATACGTAAGGTTTCGGACTCATATACTGAAAGTTTATTTGAGAATTTGTTGTTTTTTTTCCCTCAATCATTTTTCCCCAATGTCCCCGTGTTTTTTTGTTGTTTTTTTCTTATTTTCCTACCTTTTTTTATTTTTTCCCAACTTTTTTTTTATTTGTCTTTACGTTTTTGTATTTCCTATTTTTATTATTATTTTTAGGTTTTTTTTTTTATTATAGGTCGCTGTTAAATTTATATTTTAGCACAAAATTATATTCACTTGTTTTATCTCATCAACACCAATCGCATTCGGATAGTCCAATGGTAAATTAAAATGCTTTGCCACTTTTCTTGCAGTAATCACTCTTAGCTTACTAATGGGTAAGCCAATGAGTTGTTGCAATGTCTGAGAATGCTCTTGATTTTGCAATCTGAGATTCCACTTCTTGTCAATTGATAAAATCTTTGTGGCTTATCTCATGAACTATGTAAGGCAACGTTTTACATGCATTACTTATGATATGGTGTTAGTCACTGGGTGCTTCAACTTTTCCTTGCTTCGTAGTTCTGAAAATTGTTAAGTTAATAGAATCACATTTTATAAAAGAATGGTCAGCCTCAAAAAGTTTATGGTCAATGACTTCTAACTTCATGGACTTGAACAGAGCGGTGATAAACATTCAACATAGCGTATGATTGCGATTTTTGACCGCCACAGGTAGCACTGTACAGAACTGTATTTGTTATCCGTATTCTATCACCTTACATTAACCAAATCTAAAGAGCTGTAGCAACGTCATTGGCACCTCTATCATCTAGGTTTTCGGTCCACAAGAAACAGTGTTCTTGGTTAGAACAGTAAGAACTGTAAGATTGTACATGTTGAGCTTTCGAACATAAAAATCTCCAATGAAAAGTTTTGGAACAGTAGCATCTGTTCCAAGTCAGTTGCACCTGTTGCAAGTCAGTAGCACCCATTGCAGATACTACTACTTTGGCATCTTTCTTTTTGTCAGCTTCTTTGGATTGATGTGCCCGTTTTTTATGCTACAAATGTGATTCATGATCACTTCGTTGAGCTTCCGATACGACGTTCGCCTTCTCATGAGCTCGACGTAACTCGCAGGTACCACATTGGTCCTTCCACGGTTGATGAAATGCCAGATTGAAGCTTGTGTTGAACACCTGTCTGTACTTGTTCTGCTAACAGCCTTTAAATTAGGTTGCAACTATTTGGTAAACAAACTATTATGCCTGCAATGCAAAGCTGACTCTCTTAAATATTCCCACTTAGAATCGGATGTACAACAGTGGCTCTCCACTCGAGGAAACTGATTGCTGTCAACCTTTACTAACTGTTTGGATGAATCAGGTATTGTATTATGTGCAGTTTTCTTTGCAGGGGAAGGAGAAAACCAACTGTGACATTTTTAAATGCCGAATCTATTTTGAAATGCCATCTATTGCAAAATGTCAAGCGTGTTTAGTAGAAAGTCTTTACATACTCTCTGCCAATCGCTGGTCCCTTTACGCAACCTATATACATAGGAAAACTTTTTATGTGTTGCTTTGCAGTGCTTCTTTTTTTCCATGTCTTTATCCTACGACTTATTAAAAATATCTTACGGGCCTTGCAGATTGCCTGTCCCCAAAAAGCTTTGTTAATTTTTTTTTGTTCTGTAAAAAGATATCAAATTGTTGCATTTTTTCAGACAGTTGCACTGTCCTTGCACTTGGCGCTGTCGTTGGTTTTCTTACTTTTACGTTATTCCCCCTTATTGTATGCAGCCATTTTTAGGATTATGATCCAGTTATTTGGTTTTCTAACATGCTTTCGTGTCTCTCGTGGTATTCCACTTTTCTTCGCCTCTGATCAGTAATAATGTTGTCATTAGAGCTGCTGTCGCCTGAATTATCTAATAGTTGAGAAGCATTTACATCTTGCATGCTGACATCAGCTTTATTAATCCTGATATCATTTTCTCCATCATCTTCATCACTTAGCTGGATGTGCGTAACATTTTCATCATTCCTTTGTAGGAACACTGAAATATCTGAATCTTTATTGTTTTTATCACTGAGCAGAAAGAATGAATCATCTCAATCTAACATTCGAGAATTTAAGAACTCAAAACCACTTAAAACATTCAAATTCAATTATAATCATAACCATCTCTAAAACAAATCTGCAGTTAGAACATTATTGCTCTCCATAAAATTCGAAAATTCGAAAATAGAACAAAATGAAATTTTAATTGTAGGGTGAAAAAATTTTGTTTCAAGAATATCCTTAATATTAAAAAATGTGTAATTTCATGTAGTTTTAGGTTTAATTGTTAACAAGAAATTCATAAAAAATTGCATACAGAACATTTTGGCTCCTAGCCAGAGATATGTGAGAGTTTACTGTGCAAAAAACAGAATATGTAAAAAGCAATAATGAGATTCCCGTCATTAGCTATCGTCAAAGCGAATCTAGGACAGCGTCTCGTCCTTTTAGGACTCATCAGCCATTTTTACCCATATTGACGGTCAACTCGAAGGTTTTAAAGGCTATCGTTCCTATTATAATTTAAAACAAGAAAATGTTTATTATTCAGAAAGACTATACTGTAATTTAAAAATAAGTCATTATATTTGTTTAAAATAAGTATTTACTTATTTATTGCATCTTTTACTAAAGTAAATTTTGCCCAAACTGATCTGAATGATGCATCAAATGTAAATAAAATTAACTTCAAGTTCGTATTTAGATTACTAACATTTTAAGATCAAAAATTCCATTTCAAGTCTATTTGTCTAAGATATTCCATTAATAACTTATCTATCATTAATAACTATCTGTATAATTACAAGAAAACAATTACACTCCGTCTTATCAGGTTAGAGTCTGGGGCTTAAATTTTATAAGTTTAGATCTCACATCACATATAATGAACATATAAGGTTTTACGATATTGAAAGAAACCGATTAACAGAACCTCGGAAAAAAATCTTGAAATTGAAGGAAGCTTTGTCCTCAGATCTAAATATTTGTTGACGGCTGCTTAAGTTGAATTAAAAGTTCATAACTGAAACATACTGATTAAAACATTTTACGTGTGTTAAAATAGTTTACTAAACGAAAAGGCAGACCCACAAATTCTAAATAAAATACATTTATAAACAAAATGAGCATACATGTTTCGGAAAGCCGAAATTACATTCCACTATCAATGCTGGCAATTAATTGCAGAAGCCTCCTTTTTAAGTGTACCCCCACCAATTAGAGCAAGGAACAAACCACGGGTAGAGAACCCCGTAGCTCTGGTATCATTCAGGATCTTTTAGGTGTAAACCGATCAGCGAATGCTAACAGCGCCTTCTGACAACGCCGATCGACGGCGGTCGGATGTCAACAGAAGCACATGGTCTTGGATTGTAAACACAGGGAAACGAAGTCACATTGTCAGATGTCAACAGTTCAGAAAATTTTTTTTTGAACGGGTTCATTATGGCCAATAGTTCAAACAATGAATTTGGCATAACTGTTGAGACATTTCACTGATGGGACGGCAACTATACCACTGGTATGGATGGCTACCGTATATTTGTTTAGTTTAGTTTATCCAACGCCCGTCCGTGGCTCCTCAACCATTAGACGTCGAGCCTCCCAGTATCGACCTGCGATGTCTTCTACCGGGACGTTAAAGCTGAGCAAACACATAGGTGGTCACCGTCCATCCGCCCGAGGTTACACAGCGGGCAGATGTCATCACCAGCTAGGCCAATTCGGTGAAGATGGGCCTGCAGGTAGTCATGGCCAGAAGTCAATCTCAAGCGGGCGACGGCTTCAGCTCTTTCAAGGTCTCTTGGGATCGGTCCCCTTGTGGCGAGGTTCTCCCACTTCTTACCCATGCTCATGATCTTCAGGGTTCTTCGGGTGGCGTTGTTGATGGAGGCGTCAATCAGGTTCTTGGCTCTATTCAAGGTAAATGGTACATTTGGTTGCTCGGACTCCGCCCCTGTTTAGCTTTGGCGTCTGCTCTACCATATATTTGTGAATTAATTGCTATGATTTTTTTCAATTGCTAAATCAGTTTACATTGCTTCTGATTTTTATTTTCCTCTCTCAAAAAGAAGATAAGTCAATACATCTTCATTGCTTTAGATTATTTATCTTATTTTCAAATTACTTGGATTGTATAATGTGAATATATCGTTTAGAAATCGTCATTGAAGAGCTAATGAGTTAACAATTGGTCTCTAATCTCAGAATTAGAGGTTCGGTTCTCATGTGAGTTTCGTGATGGTGGAGGATTGACGCTGGGCAGGTTTTCTCGGGGTTAACCCATTCCTTCTGCCAATATCCTTTCTCACCATCTGTCGTTACTTCTGTGGGTTAGTAGAATAGACTTCCGGTCGCAGTGCTTGGCTTTCCTGCCATCCACATAACATATCACATTGACCTTAACAAGAATAGAAAACAGGTATTTTTGTTTAAAATCCCAATAAAATACCTTAACGTTGGGTAAGAGTTTCATTTGAAATAAGAAAGAAAAATTAAACTGAGAGTATAGTAACCTAAGAAGCTATATAAATGATAAAAAATCGATAATCAATTTTTCGCTATTAACCATTATAAATGGTAAATACTATATAACCACGATTTAGTAAAAGTAAATTTATTTTTTTAGTAAGAGTTCATTGGATAATCAAATCGGTATTTCACAGAAAGTAAGTGCAACGCGTACTTCGAGAACCTCATTGTCTTGTGATTTTTTGTATAATTTAAATATGTTTACAGTCTTTGAACATTAAAATACGACTATAATATATTATATTAAGGGAAAACAGGCTGGTGCTCACGGGTTGTTCCGGATTCTAAAAATAATCCCGGAATTTGTAAAAATCCACTTTCGTGAAAAATTTTTTTTTTTTTATTTCTTTGACTGTTAAAGAATTTGTTTTTTTTTTCGTTTTTGTTTTGTGAAAATTCTCTGTCCCCGAGTAACGACGGAAAAATCTGGTCACACTATGCATAAATCAAGTTCCTATTTCTGAAGATGTTAAAGGGATACAAACAACTGGGCTTTTTGCGTAAAAAACACTTCATGTGAATAATGAACATGTAAAATATAAGGTTTTATTAAAATTAAAAAAAAAACGATTAATAACAAAAATATTGAATTTGAAGGAATATTTGTTCTCAGACATAAATGTTTGGTGACGGCTTCTTAAGTTTAATTAAAAGTTCATATCTAAAACATACCTACTATTAACATCTAAAAAAATTAAAATTTCGTGAAACTAGTTTCACCCGCAATGACAGTTGTCATCAGACTATTTTAGTTACTGTCACTTTAATTTTCTTAATTCTTATAGTAAGTGTTTTTTAGCTATGAACTTTTAATTAATATGATTTTATACACACGTGAAATCGGTTTATATTGCTTCTGATGTTTATTTTCATCTCTCAAAAAAGACGATTAGCCCGTACATCTTCATTACTTAACGTTATTTACCATATTTTCAAATAACTATTGTTCTATAATGTGAATATAGCATTTAGAAATTGTCATTTTAGAGTTATTGACTTAACAATTGAAAGGCTGAGTGCAACAGTGGTCTAACCCTTTCCGAGGTCGAAATAGAGTTAACTATGCCATCTGTTATCATTAACCTTGAACTATGTATTAGAACTGATTTACGCTTAATAGAAACATTTTTCGTGATTTTACAGCATTGTTATTTTTTGTTCTCAAAATAATAGTAACAATTTCTAGTGCAACCATGGTCTAACCCAATTCTATCAATCAGAACAGGCATATCAAGTCACGTGCACAAACAACCACTGTCATTTTAAACATTCACTGTCAGAACTAGAGTTACTGATTAGTAAATGTCACTAAGGGAAAACCACGCAGAGAGAAACACACTCTTGATCTTGCACAAATTGAGCTTCCTGTAAAACAAATCTCCAAGGCCAATCAAAGCCAGTAAACTTAAAGATATCAAAGAGCTTCTAAAATATGTACCACCCATACATCATGGTTTCTTCAATGATCTCTGTTCCGTTGCTGATCAGGAAGGACATGGCCATGAAGATGATTTCTTTGATTTACCTGATTATGTATAATTCAGCGATTTTCAACCTGAGGGGCGCGCCCCCCTAGGGGGGGCGTAATAAAACTAAAGGGGTAGGGGGCGCGCGAGTATATTGAAAAAAAAATCTTATTAAAAAACTAGGTTTGGAGGTTTTTTTTTTGGTTGAACAGATAGGTTTGGAGGTTTTGTTTTGGTTGTAGGGGGGCCGCGATGAGAATTGTGATTGAAAATTAGGTCGCAAGTACTAAAAGGTTGAGAAACACTGGTATAATCACAATGAAGTTTATTTTTGTTTGTAAATCATATTTCTTAAATATTCTAATATAGACGTGAAGTTGGTGACTTTGATAAACCTGGTTACATTCAAACACATGATTTGTTATTACTTCTATTTTCATTAATTTCCTGTTATATGTCATGATATTTTTAGTGGCTGTAATACTAGTGTAGTAAATAAAAGTATATTTCTGTAAGTTTCAAGGATTGTTTATATTTTGTTCTGAAATGGAAAATGATTTTTTGAAATTCATTGTTAAAGTTGTGTGCAACAGTGGTCTAACCCATTCTGTGACGTTTCAAGTACCAGAATTTAATTAATTTCAGCCTTTTCAATTCATCTTAAGACATTTTGTCTTATATGACTAAGATTAATAAGGTTCAGAGTAAGTACTAATACAAATAAAATGAATGTAACAGAAACACATGAAAAACAGGCTAATGTCAACTTTGCAATACAATATCTCAGTTCTTTAAATAAGAGGGTTAGACCACTGTTGCGCTCAACCTTTCAATTGGCCTCTCATCTCCGATCTCTATTGGGTTCGGTTCTCATGTGAGTTTCGTAATAATGGACAATTCGCGCTGGGAAGGTTTTCTCGGGTGCCCCCATTTCCACTGTACTTCTTTCAATTTACTTTCTCAGTCTTTCTCTCCATCTATCGTTATTTCTGTGGGTTAGTACAATAGACCTCCAGTCACAGTGCTTTGCTTCCCTGTCACGCACATTTACCACATAATATATTCAATTAACAAGAATAGAAAAAAAAAGTTTCTTTGTTTAAAATTCAAATAAAATACTTTCGCATTTGGTAATATTTTGATTTTAAATAATAAAGAAAAATTAGACTAAGAGTATATTAACCTACCAGGCCGGGGATAGTCATTGGACTGTACCCGGGAGCTTCGGGATGTCAGCAACCTGGCGGGTCCACGGGTGGTGGATAGTGGAAATCTTCGTCTCTGCTGGGTCCGAGGACACTGTGTGAGGCGAAGCAGTGCTCTGCACCCCGAACCAGACTCCCCCCCAATCTAAGGTGTTAAGCGGACCGTGGCGATGGATGGATAGCACTGGGGTTATAGTGTCTTTAACGGTGCCTCTGGGAAACCAGGCCGAATCCTGGAGTAAATAAAAAAAAATGGTCTTCCCTGCGCATGGGGGCTCTCCGCAGGGTGACTGCTTTTCCCCCGTAACAATGGAGGGCTCTGAAGAAGAGACCTCCAAAGATATCCCTAACTAGCTAGCTTCCATGAAACTTCAGAGGAGGGACGGTACATACCGAAACCTCCAGTGAAAAAAATGGAATGGATAAGGTAACTCCTGAACACATTCCATGTTTCAGTTCAGCTTTAGCTAGGAACAGACGGGAGATCTTTTGGTAGGTTTTGCCTCACCATTGAAAACATCTCCACTTTCTATTAAGGTCATTTTATTTTTCTGTAAAATTACAGGACTCTTTAGCCTACAGAAACTCTTTGACCACAGAAACTCAACTTTATGTTGAAGAATAATCATTGATGTTATCAATGTTTTATGAGGGGATACAATGGAGCCAAGACATTGTACTCTTAATAGACATCGACATATACTTGGAATTTCCCAAAGTAATGTATGTAGGAAATGTAGAATGAATCAGGAAACTCCTGAACACATTCTATGCTGCTGTCCAGCTTTAGCTAGGAACAGATGAGAGATCTCTGGCAGGATTCGTTTTTACCACTGATAACATCTCCACGCTGTATATTAAGGTCATCTAGCTATACTGTAAATCCACGGGACTCTTCATGACCACAGAAACTCAACTTTACGTTGAAGAATAATCATTGATTTAAAACAATGTTATATGAGGATACATATGGACCCATGCATGAGGTCTGAGTGGTTAACGGCTGTTAGCCGACCCTCTTATATCCTTATCCTTATCCTTATATTAACCTAAGAAACTATATATAGATGATAGAAAGTCTATACTCAATTTTTCGCTATTAACCATTATACCTGTTAAATGATATATAACTATGAAATAGGAAAAGTAAATTTAATTTTTTAGCAAGATTTCAGTGGATAATCGAATCGGTATTTCTCAGAATGTAAGTGTAACGCTTATCTTGAGAACCTCATCTTCTTGAGTTGTTTTTTTAATATATATACAGTGGACGCCAGATATATGCGCAGGGGGGGGGGACAACTCAAGAAGGTGAACCGCGTTATATCGAGCATTATTATTTTTTTTACGTACATAAGGTACGCTTGAATATATAAAATATTCAAAATATGTAAAAACAAACACTATCTATAACTTGACTAAAATC
Source organism: Thereuonema tuberculata (assembly GCA_023159025.1). Taxonomy (NCBI): domain Eukaryota; kingdom Metazoa; phylum Arthropoda; class Chilopoda; order Scutigeromorpha; family Scutigeridae; genus Thereuonema; species Thereuonema tuberculata. The sequence goes on along the minus strand of JAFIDM010010028.1, from coordinate 69,737,745 downwards.
TATCTATTCGACATCATTTCAATTACAAAACATCAGTTTCTATGGCTATTATTGCTCCTTTGGTTGTTGTCTGTATATCAGCTATCCAACTGGCACTTTCATCACCATCTTCTGTTTCTTCTTGACAATCTTCGTCACCGCAAATGAATTCGATAATCATTTCATCAGTCATATTGTGACAACGCCGCACGGACCTGTATAAAATGCGATACTCACTAACGCCGCACCCACCTGTAGAAAAAACGATACTCACTAACGCCGCATGGCCCTTTATAAACTAGTCACTAACATCGCCCGCGCTATAAACGAGTGTACGATATAGCAAGCAGCGCTTTGACGAGGGTCCACTGTATGTTTGTATTCTTTAGAAGGTTCAAATACAACTATAGTTCTATGAGGATAAAATAGGCTGGTGCTAAAAGGTTGTTCCACATTCTGAAAATAGTCCCGGATTTTGTAAATAATCGTGAAAGCGTGTTTTTTTTATAATAATTTTTTTAATTTATAATAATTTCTTATATATTATTAGTTAGTATTAAATATTTTTTTATAAAGTCGTTTTTTGGTTGTGAAAATTCTCTGTCCCGGACTGACGTTGGAAAAATCTGGTCACTCTAAGCATAAATTAAGTTCGTATTTGTGAAGATGTTAAAGGGATACAAACAGTTGGACTTATTGCATAAAAATTACGCTGATGAAGTCTTAAGGACAAAGTCTGACGACAGACTGCTAGTTCTATGAATGCAGAAATGTTTGCAGCCAGTTTCACAAAGTTTTTTGTTAGTTTCTATGATTAAAATTTGCAGATAAACTAACAAATTATTGGAAATTCTCTGATTTAGTTTTCATGATACAGAACCATTTCCTCGATACCCTTCCATATACAAAGACTTGACGAACAAAATAGTTTTTCTTCCTTTTAGATATGTCATTAAAAATTCAAGCAATTCTAGTTTGACATCAGATTTATTCAAATTTGATTGACTTTTAGAGCTATTTTATTTTAAAGTTTTAATGTATTTTGAGTTATTTTATTTGAAAGAATTTTATAATCAAGATAGAAATTCTTTTTAAAAATGTGAAAGTTAAAAGAATATCAAAGAACATCGGAAAATCTAAATCGAACAATCAAATGTCTATCTAATAAATTTCTTATCAACTGCTAGTAAGAATAATTTTAAATTACGGGACTTAGTTTCTAAGGATCAAATGAGATAATTGTTTTTAATTATAACATTGTAAACAGTAATACGTCTACGTTAAGTTTTCTGTTTTCGAGATTATAACTTGAGATAAAATTAAAAAATTATTTTGGGATTAGGATAATGGGCACATGCCTGACGCTAACTGTTCTTGCGATATCGTAGTTGCAGATATTTCAGAAGCTAAGTGTTCTCTATTCCTTTAAGATACGTCCTGAAAATTCATACGAACCATAGTTTGAATCGGAATTAATTACATCTTTAGGTTTCTATTTAGACAATTAGTTCACTTAAAGACACAATTTTCAGTTATCAATATAATAATACTGTTTAAAAATGTGATTGAAAGAAGGCAAAAGAAAGAAACAAAAGACAGAAAACTCGAAAAAAAAAATTGTTTCAAGCGATTTAAGTAAGCTTCGAACTTAGGCCATCTAAATGCTTAAATCTAAAAATTCAATGGTTTTTTTTGAAAAACTTCTAATAAACTGTTTTTTAACATTTCTTTTTAAATTAGGAAATATTATATAAATATTTATAATTCTTAAAAGAAACACTTTTATTTCTTAAAAAATATTGTATGAATATTTATAATTATAAATTTTTTTAGAGGATTCAGGTTAAGGATTCGTATGATTACAAAGGAAAGAAGAAGAAAATAATTAGACTAATAGTTTATTAACCTAAGAAAATACATAGATGATGTGAAGTACATGTTCATTTTCTTCTTGTTCATAGTAAATTGTATTGATATCATTATAACCATTAAAACGGAGAAGTAAATTTAGTTTTTTATTAAAACTTCGTTGGATAATAATTGAATCGGTACTTCTCAGAAAGTAAATGGGATTTTATTAATAATTTATAAATTAGATTTAAAATTTCATATATTTTGTAAATGAAATTAAATGTTAAATGATAGTCTTCTTTTGAAATTTCTTTTTCTTGTCTTATTGATGAAAATGTAATACTCGGTGAATTTTTTCATAAAATCATGTTACATTTTAATTTAATTCTTTTTTTTATATATTACGTCATAAAAACAAAAACAAAAAAAAACTTTTAACAATAGCTTCAAAATCTTTTCAGAAAAAGCGTCACAGAAAATCAACATATTTCAAAGCTTTTTATTTTTCCACTCAAAATATTTATGACCGAAAGAATCTTTTTTCTAATGTCAAAGTTCTAAAACACCTATGTTTGTAAGGAAGTTTAAATCAGTTCCCAATCCGTTTATTCTTCAGTAAAAAAATAAACTAAACTATTAGTCTACTGTAAACTAGCAAACCTGTGATCACGTGATCTTGGATTCTGAGATAATTATCTCACCACCAGTGACCGAGACCTCTTTCTCACAACTTCGTCTGGGAGACCTGGGAGAAAAGGTAAGATGGCTTTAAGATTTATTTCTAAATCAAAATAAAGAAAACAAAGAAATTTGAACCGAAACGATGAGACCGTTTGCTCGTTTCTTGGCGAAATGATCGTAACATCAATATCTACGATTTGTAAAATAAGCAGTGAGAGTAAATTCTAATTCTAAGTGGCATTAATTCTTTGCTTTAATTTGTATTTAACTGTTTATTTCGGACAATAATGTTTTATTACAAATAAAAAAATATCCCTGTTAACATTTTCAGTAGCCCGTATCGGCATTCCCAAAATATGCTCGCTAGAACATACAAATCGTGGCTCTGGCAATGCTCATCCAGTTTGAAGAATATCACACACACTGATCCAACCCTCTTTTGTTTTACACAAACAATCACTATAAATAGAAATAAACAGTTTACAAATAATCTCTCTTTGTTCCTGAGAAGATCGTTTACAGCGAAAACTGATGAATTATGAGAAAGTTTCCTTTCCTTTTCCGGTTTGAGAGCGGTGCAACCGACTTGAATGCCCGCCAAACGTACGATGCCGTTAAACGCAGGAATCGCTCTTTAGCGCTGACTAAAGTAAATGGATCCTCTGACGCTGACTCCCAAGAGTCGCTGTAGCAGCTGGGTGTGTCCGCGAAAGGCCTCGAGTTTTTCAAATCCATACATCCACGTTGTGAGACGTGCATTAGTGTTGATGGGAGGAACTTTCAGCACCTATCGTGAACTCAAAGCTTCTGAAGTGAAGTGTATACTTCAGTGTCATATTGTAAAAATAGGATTAATAAACATGTTGTTTATTTCTTGTAAAGTTTTATTTGTTGTCTTTTTTTTCTGAACATTAAGATATGATCAGCACACGTAAATTGGCAATTGTGCCTTACTGTATCTTCTAGCATATTTGGTTGACGTTCGCGGAGATACGTTTCACTATGAATATGTTTTGTTTTGTATTCCTGACCAAACATATGGGCCAAACGAAATGTTAACAGCGAACCTTTTTTATTTTGGAATAGAACATTATAGTTAAAAATAAACAGATGATTACAAATTAAAACAAAGAATTATTACAATTAGAATTTACACTGCATATTTTAAATATTGTAGATAATGATTTTGCAACATTTCAGAAAGAAAGGAGCGTATGGTCTCATCGATTCGGTTCAAATTTCTTTGTTTTCTTATTTTGATTTAGAAACCTCTTAAATCCATCTTATGTTTTCTTATACTATATTAAATATCTTTACTCCGATAATTAAACGCTTCTTAATCTTCACTCAGAAATTCAAAAAATATTCTGATAACCCCTTTATTTAACGAATAAAACATTTTCAGAATCTTTTTCTTGTTCCGAATACTCTCCCTTCTAAAATCTAACGAACTTCCTATGAAGAGCTTCAACTAAATGAAATTAATGTAAAAAATATCAATCACTACAAATAAAGAGATAACAGATGGCTACCAAGCATTTAAATAATTAAAATACAACCATCATTATATGAAGATTAAAAATATCGGTGCTCCGAGTCTGAGCAACAAAATAAAAAATCCTTTGATGAGTGTGAACTAAGTCTACAGGATACGTTTGTGCTAAAAATGACAGATCGAAGACAGATTCCTTTTACAATCTTATGAAATAGCAATTGAAATTATTAATCAAGTGCGCATTTCTGAAGACGTTAAAGTTATCTATATAGCTGGAATTCTTGCGTAAAGAAGAACCTGAGAAAGCTTTCGTGGCAATGATTGACGTAAAACAGCTCATTCTGTGGATACAAAAATGACAATAGGCAGTTGTATTCTGTTTATCTCCTATGAATTTTATGGCCTATGTTTCGGAGAAATAGATAATAGTCGTAGAAGTAGAATGTTTATTTTATAATTACAATATTTTTAAGTATGCAAAATATCATATCATAAACTTAAAAAATTATGGAATAATCAGTAATAAACTGTTTCGATATAAAGTCTAGATCAGTGTTTCCCAATCCTTTTTGAAGTCGCGCCTTTTACGAATAACAAAATATCCTGTGACCCTCGCCCCATTTCCATTAAAAGCATTTCAATAGAGTAAATAGAACACATTAAAGTTAGCATTATACGAACCACAGTAAGCATTTTTAAATTTTATAATTGCAATCATGGCGGCATTAAAAAAAAAACTTTTTGAATATTTTCCGGAAGAAACTCAAAATAATTTAGACAATCACGGATGGATAGTTTCTGAAAAAGAGGAAAATTTATTTTTTGTATTTATTTTGCTATATAACTACTGAAACATTTTTTCTTCCGAAAAACTATAATATTCTTTATATCCTTTATAAAATAATATTTACTTCAATAAATACATCATAACTACGATAATTCGCAAAGATACAAGCTCCTTTTTACAACATTTTATAATAAAACTGCTATTACAAAGTTCTTTTTTAGCATCTTGTTATTGTTAGCATATTCAAAATAATAAGTGTAATTCTTAGTGTGTTTACTAAGTATTCAATTATTACAAAATAATAATAAGCACAATTAATATAGAAAAAAATACCCTTTATAGAAAAATAAGCTTAATTATTCCAAAATAAAAACACAACTTATTTAGTGGAATTTATTGGAATTTTGTATTGTTTTTGTGGTATTTTTTAAAAGTTTTTTCTAAAAACTTACTTTCTTCCATACTTTTTCTTCATTTATGCATTCAAAGTTGTGAATCATACAAGCTTCTAATAAAAATCGAGATATTCTATTGGTTTTCTGGAATAAATAATTAACTTCTGGATTGGGATTATGCTAATTTTTTAAACAGTCCTCTGCACAATCGGGTGGTTATCCTTATGAGCATTTATATGCTGATCTTTCAGAAATAAAACCAGCACATCTGCCTTTTGCAAATAAATTTTAATACAAACTAAAATTACACTACCAGGTTTCGGTTGTATTCCAAACTTTCTCAAGTGCATTGTATTAACAAAATTTCGACCATTTATTCGAAATAAAATGTTTAAAGTCCGGTTATTCCTTGGAATTTCTCCAGGCTTCGAATTTGCATATCGTGACGTTGTTTATAAGTGGGTCTCCATCTGATGGTAGTCCTTGTCGGCTGTGATCGTCAACAAACCTTTGTGTCCATGGAATTGCAGATGACTCCATAGGTAAACAAACATGGTTGGTGTAACTAACAAATCTGGAAACTTAAATATATTGATAGTACAGGAATGACAATTCATTACAATAATAGAATAATTGAAAATTAAAATAAAAATTTAAATGAAAATAACATGATACATTTTTTTTAAATTAAAAATACATCAGCAAAATAAAATAATAAAACATCCTAAAACAAAATTAAAATGAAAAAAATTAATGTAGAAATAACCCAATTAATTTTTTTTTAAGAGAAATTTTTTTACATGTGCTTATTAATTCATAGTGATGAAATAAGTATAAGTCAACACACCATAACTTTTACAAATATAATTAACAATATAACAAAAAAATCATACATAATTGGCAGGGACATATATGATTTTACGATATTGGAAGAAACAGATTAACAAAACCTCGGAAAAATCTTGAAATTGAAGGAAGCTACATGGCGATAAAAAGATCGTTTCATTTCTCTAGTTCTAGGGATTTGTTCGAATGAGAAATCAAAGTTTTACTCTCTAACAGCTACCCTTTAGGTTTTGTTCAAAAATGTATGGTTCGTGCCTTACAACGTATTTACAATCCGCCCGTGAGGCATTTAATGGTTCCCCAGCTTTTTCTATGTGTTCCTTTTCATAGCCTCCTGTTCCCTGCTCTAAGAAAGATTTTGGCACCACTTAACATTATATTAACATCGGCTATCACTGCCACTTTAGCCAACACCATAAACAAAAAATCAAATATCCTACAAAGCAATCCCAAAGGGGTGGTTTATGTTTTGCAATGCAAAGATTTCGGGTGGAGGTACATAGGGGAAACTAGCAAGCCAATCACGCTACGTATGGCCAAGCTTGCTGCTGCGGTTCGTACAGGCGACTCTAATTATTTAACTGCAATTCATGTACCGGAAACCGGGCATGTGTTATAATTTTAAGGTCAGGTTATTGTTTGCCACGAAGCGCAGGATTTAGGGGAGAGGAGGGCAAGATGGAAGGTCTAACTTTGTGGTACAAAAAAAAGAAAACAACATAGCATAAATCTTTTATTTTAATCAGCCTTGATAGATAAACGAAAGGGTAGTATCATTGTGTAAATTAATAATAATAATGTTTGGTCAGAAATCAGTAATGACTCATGAAGTACAATCCTGCTAAATTCCATTGTGCCCTCACTCTGAGGGCACAATGGAAAGCTTATACGGGCATGATGGAATATATAGGATATTCTTACATTTTACAATTGATACAAAAGAAACAACCATCTTCTGTATCAATACACAGCTCATGAGCCCAACCACAACAAGATGGACATTGTAACCAGTCTTCTGTGGGTGGCTCCATGTATTGTTCTGCACAAAACAGGCAAAACACATCTCCTTGTGAAGTTGGCTGCGAATGTTGCAACCCTTCCTTGATTTTCGCTGTTATTTTTGCTTTTCCCTTTCCTTTTCCTTTCCCCTTTCCATTATACTCATGTGGTTCTTTGTTATGATGTTTGTTGTCTTCTCCTTTGCTGTCCTGCTGAAACTCTAGTTTTGGTTTCTTTTTCAGCTCAGTTTTCTTTTCAATTGTGGTTTTGAATGAGGAACTAGTTAGAATCTCTCACTTCTGACATCTAACTTTTCGTTTTTTCATTGTAGGAGTAACTTTTGGTGAAGGCAATATTTTCTTTGGAGAAATCGTGTATGATGTAGATGGCTGTTCTAAACTAATATCAATGGCAACGGAATCAGAACGCATTTCTTCATTCTGTGCTACTTTTAATATGTCAGTAGGCCTATCTGCGATTTTTTCTTTTTCGTTATCATCGTCTCTTTCGACAATCATAGCGGTGTTTTCACAGCCTTCCGCCACTGCAGCATTGTCACTGTTTAAAACTGAATCTTCTATAATATCTGCGTCAGCAGTTTTGTCTCCCCTATCAGTCTCAGCAACATTTTCATCATTTTCATTTATTGGAGCGTTTTCATACACGGAGGCTGGAGCAAAATCTAAATCACTGAATAAATTTCTGTCAAACGGAAAAATTCCAGCCTTCCTAAAACCGCTGGTGGCATTGTGCACAGTAGCACTTTTGTTTCCATCATGCCCTACAAGTCATATTTCCATCTTGCCCATACGCCTGTCCAAATAATAATACTAATGCATCTGTACTCTAACACTTCTGTTCTTTTTATAAATATCAATTCATACATTCGATTCCTAGTAGATATTTATTGTCCAAAAAAAAATAGTAATATTTCTTACCTTTTGCAAACAGTTTCACAATAAATATCGAATGTTTCTATAACAATCCGCCGTCGAAGAAACAAAACAAATGCACACTTCACTGGCTGGCGCGACACATACTGAACTTCGCTCGTCAATCCACGATGGCCGTGTGTCTTTGTGTGCGCAGCGACACAGCCGTCATGTCACGTGTTGTGGATTTCTGGGTAGTTTCCATCTTACCCACTCCTTCCATCTTGCCCTCCCTTCCCCTACGTCGTAAATGTAGCGAATCCCTTCAATTTTTAATGTATCCCCTATGTTACAACGATATGGTATCCGTTAAAATTATCTATTTTTAGGGTTTTCCCAGGAAACATAGGGATACGGGTTGCTTTAGTTATTAGGTTTAATTAATTTTTAATTTATTTACTTTTTTTTTTAATTTCATGTTCTTTTGATTTATTTATTTTTTAGTTCTTTGCTGGATCGTTAGATGTCAGGTCTTTTTTGTCATCCCACTTCCCAGCTTTTCTATTGGTTTACCTTCCATTGTTTCTCTATATAAACCGCTGTCTTCTTGTCTAAGGCCACTTGCCAACGGCTCGCGGTGGCGAGTTGAAACTGTAGTTTTTATCTTTTTAATGTTTTAACTTTTTATCTTGTAATATGTGCGTTGGACACACATTTAATTTTAACATTAATTATTTACCACATTTTCAAATAACTATTGTTCTGTAATGTGAATATATCATTTAGAAATTGTAATTTTAGAGTTATTTACTTAACAATTGGCCTCTCATCTCTGATCTCTATTGGGTTCGTTTCTCATGTGAGTGTCGTGATGATGGACGATCCGCGCTGGGAAGGTTTTCTCGGGTGCCGCGTTTTCACTGCACTTCTTTCAATTTACTTTCTCAGTCTTTCTCTCCATCTATCGTTATTTCTGTGGGTTAGTACAATAGACCTCCGGTCACAGTGCGCTTGCTGCAGGCATCTCCTGTCTGCCCAGTGTCTCCCAACAGCTTCAGTTTCAGATTAATTGTTCAGTTTTGATTAAATATGTACTCAACATGTATTGTAACAATATATCTACTTTAGTACATATAGTACTGTACATACATAACTTACATTTCTTGCCTTAGAAGCCAAAATTCAGTTATAAAAAAAATCAACTTTTAGTAATCCGACATTTTTGATAATCTGACACCCCCTCGGTTCCCTAATGTCGGATTATCGCGATTCAAATGTAGTTTGATTTCAAATAACAAAAAAAAGTTAGACTAAGAGTATATTAACCTAAGAAACTACATAGATGATAGAAAGTGATTATTTAATTTTTCGCTATTAACCATTATACATGGTAAATGATATATAACTATGAAATAGGAAAAGTAAATTTAATTTTTTAGCAAGATTTCAATGGATAATCGAATCGGTATTTCTCAGAAAGTAAGTGTAACGCGTATCTTGAGAACCTCATTTTCTTGAGTTGTTTTTTTAAAGTAAAAACAGTAGACCCCCGATATAACGCGCATGTAGGGGGGGGGGGAACAACACTTTGATTGTTCTAAGGTGAACCGTGTTATATCGAGCCATATTACTTTATTTATGTACATAAGGTACGCTTGAAAATATATAAAAACAAACACTTTCTATAACTTGACTAAAATCTACGTATTCGACATCATTTCAATTACAAAACATCACTTAAAAAAGTGAGTAATTTTTGTTTTTTTCCTTTTTGGTAACTTCTGTATCATTTCCCTTTTCAAAGATTCTAATTGAACAATCTGACACTGTTAATATTTTCTTGTGATTCTGTCCATTTTATATCAGTTTCCATGGCTGTTATTGCGTCTTTGGTTGTTGGCTATATATCAGCTATCCCACTGACACTTTCATCATCATCTTCTGCTTCTTCTTGACAATCCTCGTCACCGCCAATGGATTCGATAATCATTTCATCAGTCATATTCTGACAACGCCGCACGGACCTGTATAAGCTTATCGCGAACATCGCCCGCGCTATTAACGAGAGCGCGGTATAGCGAGCAGCGCTATAACGAGGGTCTACTGTATGTGTGTATTCTTTAGACATTAAAATGCAACTATCCTTCTATGAGAATAAAATAGGCTGGTGCTCAAAGGTTGTTCCGCATGTTGAAAATAGTCCCGGATTTTGTAAGTTATCGTGAAAGCGTGATTTTTTAATAATTTTTTTTTTATTTCCTATTTTTTGAAATATAAAAAATATTTCTTTTATTATTTTCGAATTATATTTCCTTATTTATTATTATTTAATATATAATATTATTTAATATTATATGTTAAAAAATATATTTGTTATTAAATATTTATTTATAAAGTCGTTTTTTGATAGTGAAAATTCTGTGTCCCCGACTGACTTCGGAAAAATCTGGTCACTCTAAGAATAAATTAAGTTCGTATTTGTGAAGATGTTAAAAGGATACAAACACTTGGACTTCTTGCAAAAAAATACCCTGATGAAGTCTTCGGTACAAGACTATAATTATTTCTATGATGTTTTTTTTTTAGTTTCTATGTTTGTAATTTGCTGATAAACTAACAAATTATTAGAAATTTTCTGATTTACTTTTCATGATACAGAATCATTTCTTCCGATACCCTTCCATGTACAAAGACTTGATGAACAAAATAGTTTTTCTTCCTTTTAGATATGTCATTAAAAATTCAAGCAATTGTAGTTTGACATCAGATTTATTCAAAGCTTTGATTTACTTTTAAAGTTATTTTATTTTAAAGTTTTAATTTATTTTAAGTTATTTTATTTGAAAGAATTTCATAATCAATATAGAAATTCTCTTTAAAAATATGATTGAAAGAAACAAAAAATAAATAAAAGAAAACAGAGAAAATTGAACAAAACTACAACTTTTCTTGGAATATCTGTAACAAAAGAATATCTGTAAGCGTCGATCTAAGAACATCGAAAAATCTAAATCGAACAATCAAATTAGTCCAGGCAATCTGCGATTTAACATGGGCAAAATTGCAACAGAAGCTTTTTAAATTGATTTCTAATCAGTAATCATTGCTGAACAACATATCCAAAATCAGACCAAATCCAACCATGGGAATACCCCGAAAAACGGATTTAAAAATGGCGGAGTAGCTTTTCTCAAATTAAGGCAAAGGCAATGTAATGCACGTTTTTGTGTGGTAATATTTATTTTCACAATATTTTAAACATATTTAAACCAGTACACATCTCAAGCAGCGCATTTTAAAGAGTGCACATTGTATACAGGACGTATCTTAAACAGTATACATATTTTAAACAATATACAAATCTTAAATTGTTGCTTAAAAGTTCGTTTAATTTCAGAAATGTTTTAGAAAAAAAACTTTAATTAATCGTTTTCATCACTTTCATCATATTCATAACTGTTGTTGTTTTCACATCCATTGATTTGGCACGTTCCACAAACTGTTGAACATTATGCCATTATGCTTTGCATCCGCATTGTAATGTAGCGCAGTTTTTTGGCAGGTACATCGTATCATATTGAGTATATATTCTGGAGCTGGTGGTTAGTCGTAGAGTAGTACGAGTTTTTTTTTTTGCATACCAACCCCATTCTTCTGGCTTGATTCTTTCTTTAGTATCTTTCCAGATATTTATTTATAAGTATGTTCGATAGCTACGATATTTTGTTGAAGAATCGGTCGGAGGCAGACGTTCCAGTGTAACAAATGATTTTTCTGTAGTTATGTTCACTAGTAACATTTGGTGGCGCAGTTTGTCTGTGCATTCCATTGACCGGCAGTCGTACAAAAGAACCATTGCTTTTCTACCAACGACAGTGATATCTGAATATAGGAATGAATCAGAACAAAATATTTTTGTAACAGAGAGGAGCTCTGTCTCCTTCATCAGTTTGACAAATGCGTGAAATATAAGCAAGTTGCAGCTTTCACGACCCAATAGAGATTGCATGTTGAGGATATCATATATTGGATTTGGAGTTGATCCACGTTTTACGTCACTACTACAGGACAGCTTGAACCCATTATCCTTTGCGTGGTAAAGAAGCAGAATCAGCAGATCGGTGTCTTCCCCTTTCACAATGGTATGAACACGTTCTGGAGATGAGACTGCGGCACGAGCAATGTTTATGTCTGCATCCCCATCTGCCTTATGAACAGAACATCCTTGTTTCTTCAGCAAGTCACCAATGAGGGCAATTATGGCTTGCTTGTTGTTTCCATTGGCTAGGAACTGTTCCTTTTACAGACAAACTTCATGCATGGGCTAAAATTACATCTCTGTGAAACATCATCTGTGAGCCGCAACCTTAATTGTAGGGGACAACAATTATAGGGGACAACAATTTAGCCATTAAAAACAACGACAGCTTTTGCATATGTTTTAAGGGTAAAATCAACGTACGACATCGCAATGTTTTCGTGTGTCATTGTTGCACCTCGAAATTCGATGTAAGAGACATCCTCCATCCAAGATGGACCGTTCCGTATTTTCCACATTGTCATATTCTTCATTATTAAAATGTTTGATGTATTTGACTACTGCTTCTGCTAACTGCGATTTGTCTGCTTTCCTCATCTGGCTTTGTGATTCAAATAATGATGCAGGGTACGCACAAGTTCATAACGCATGATATCAACAAGATTTATATCAGCACAAGTGGCAACAATCAACATTCTTTGGAAAAGTAGTGCTGGATTCACTTGTATATCTGAATCATCTTTACTACAGACTGCGCCAACAGATCCTACAGTTTTCATTTTATCCGATCTTATAGCAGAATAGCTAAATACATCCTTCTCTATCATTTCAAAGAGGATGTTCGTACCAAATAAGTGCAACTCGTCAACATTAACTTCTTCAGCTGTTCTGCTGGTAACAATATAGAGTACACTCAGAATTAAACAGGGTTATGGATTCTAGTATATTGGCCAGCTTTTTATGTCATTGCTGTCCCTCTTTTGTCTGCTATCTCTCATTTCTTTGTGTTGTTCACTGGTTCGCATTAAACCCCAGCATACTCTTGCATAACTAAGCTGTAAATTAAACAAACGGGCATAGAAAAGAGCCATGTAGCCGTCTGATTTTTGTTAAGTCCACTTCCTCTCGTTCGTCCTCGTCTGCGTTTCAGGGACGAAAGCACTTGTTCTATTATAAGATCTGATCCAAATCCACCCCATAATCTGTCATTTCTTATCACAAATTTATCTTTCACAAACATTTTCTTTACCTTGGCATTTTCAGATGGCAGTTGAAACATTTTCTGCTAGTATACATAGAGTGACTTGAGATAACTTATATTTCCCGCAGCTGTTATTATGGGGAGACATTATTTGCTGCAAGAAGTAATATGGTGTTTTCAGCAACATTGAAAAAACGCAGTCGCCTGAAACTTCAGCGTTTCTTTCAAATCTTATTACTTCAGAGTAGGATGAACAAAACCCAAGATTGTAAAGAATGTCAATAACATACGTTGATCGCTAGTTACGATGAAGTTGAACGGACAGACCAATTTGTAGCGTACTAATGCTTTAGGTCAAATAGCTTGCATAACGTTCTGGTCAACAGCACAGATTTTAACGGACGTATCCTTTCCCACAAAACAAAATTGATAACCACAACTTCAAGCTACTAGGAATGTATTGTAAAGCACTTCTGTCAAGTCATTAGGTGATGGATATTCATCAACCGTAGTTGCTATGAGGGATTTGACACACTTCTGATTATTCTTGCAGCAGTTTCTATTAATTGAATTTTCTGCAGCTCAATATCGCAATACTTTGACTTTTCATGGTTACTTCGAAGAATTTCATTTGCTGTCTCACGCAGAGTTACTATATCTGACTCTCCTTTTTCATTCGATATTATAATATTTTCCCGATAGTGTTCTAAAAGTTTTCTCTTCTTGTGCCTACGTTCATATGCACTGTTCTGACTTCCTTCGAGATATTCCTCCATTTTAGAAATGAGGTCTCCAACAACCATTTTTCCTCATCGTTATCTTCAAGGTATTCGCAGATACGAAGAAATGCTTGGTATTGCTCTTCATTCGTTGGTCGTTCTTTTTCTGAAAATTTGGTGTTGATAGAGCAATATTTGCGTGGAATATTTCTCCCAGTAAGAAAATTTAAACTACATGATTGATGATAAACACAGCAATTAGATCACCTGTGTAATACGCCAACCGTCCTTTTACTTTAAATGACCATTCATCGCAGCGGCGCTCACAACATTGTTTTATAGCTGCAGCCCACTTTGTTGTTCTTTCACGTGTTCAGATTTAGGTTAATAATTGGAAGAAAAGTTAACAAATTTCTCACAAAACAAACAATGAGTATCACTGGAAACTTACCCTCAACTAAGCTTGCACTTTTCTTTGGTATTTCTTGATAGCTTGCCTTCCGTTTTACAATGTACTTTTTTTTTATCAGTAAATAACTTCCGACCCGAAGTATGAACACTTATTCCAGCAGTTGCAACTACATCACATTCACGGCTCATTTATACCATATGCACTTTTTTGCGAAATTTTAATTATGTTTTGTCCATTGTCTATCTTTTGTTTACAAATCACACAAATTTGAATAGTCTCCACTTTCATAAAGGAAATTCAATCTGAAACAAAACTTACATTAGTTCTTATAATGCTACAACTACATAAAAAACAGAAAAAATCACAGCATAATAAAAATAACAACCTAATACGACACATCACTCAATCCGCCATTTTTAAATCCGTTTTTCGGGGTGTTCCCATGGTTGGATTTTGTCTGATTTTGGATATGTTATTTAGTAATCACTACTGATTCAAAATCAATTCAAAAAGCTTCTGTTGCAATTTTGCCCATGTTCACGATATTTTTCGTTTAGTTTGCCTGGACTAAATGTCTTTCTAATAAATTTCTCATCAACTGCTAATAAGAATAATTTTAAATAACGGAACTTAGTTTCTAAGGGTCAAATGAGATAATTGTTTTTATTTATACCAATGTAAATAAGAATTAGGTGTCTGTATCTTATAAACAGTAATATCTGAAATTCTGTTTTCGAAAATATTATATTCAGATAAAATTACAAATTATTTTCTTTCAGTTATTGTTACGTTGCAAACGCTAACTTTTCTCGCGATACAGTAACTGCAGATATTTCAGCAGCAAAGTGACCTCTATTTCTTTTAGAAACGTCCTCAAAATTCAAACCAACCCTTGTTTGATTAGGAAATATTTATACCTGTAGTTTTCTATTTAAACAATTAGTTCTTTAAAAAGAAACGAATTTCAGTTATCAATGTAATAATACTGTTTAAAAATGTGATGGAGAGAAAGCAAAAAATACAAGAAACAAAAGACAGAAAACAAAAAAAAAAAAAATTGTTTCAAGCGATTAACGTATGCTTCGAACTTAGGTCGTCTAAATGCTTCAATCTAAAAATTCAATGATTTTTTAAAAACTTCTAATATACTGTTTTTTAAGATTTCTTTTGAAATCAAAAATTTTATATGAATAATTATAATTGTTAAAAAAACACTTGTTTTTCTTAAGAAATATTATATGAATATTTATAATTCTTAAAAAAAAATACTTTTAAAAGAGACAAGTGTCTGTGTTAACTAATTGAATGTTGTAGAAACGTGAATGAAATAAAACGAAATATCTGTTCAAAGGAAAATTCCAGATTTTCGACAAAATAAAATATAGAAGTGGCGATAAGTTTCATGTTTTTTTTTAATGCATTACTTTTTATTTATTAACTATAGTAAGTTTCCTGACGCCTCTGGTTCAGAGTTGTATTATGTTTGACATAATACTTAGAGATAAAGATTTATCAACTGACAAATTTGAATTCAGACATTTGGCCACAATGTAATTAATTTCTCCGTTAATGTTTTTGGCTATTTAAATTAACACAAATTTTTAACTAGTTATACGTGAACAAACTGAAATGTAAAAAGCAATAATGAGATTGCACATTTCACTCACGCCTTCAGCTATCGTTAAGGGGAATATAGGACAGCTGCTTTGTCCTTTTATGACTCCACAGCGATATTTACCCTTATTAACGATCAACTAGAAGGCGTAAAAGGCAATCGTTCTCGCTTTACTTTAAAACAAGAATATGTTAATTAAACAGAAAAGCTCTATTTTAATTTAAAAATAAATTCCTAATATTTGTTTAATGTTGTTGTTTTTATCCATTCAGCCGCATCCGACCCTTGGCGATTCGATGGGTCATCTCTCGCCACTCTTTCCGATCTTGTGCCTTCCTTTTTAACAGCTCTAAACTTAGGCCTGTGATTGCTTTAATGGTGTCTATCCATGTGATCCTCGGTCGACCACGCCTTCTTTTCCCATTCGTCATTCCCAACATTATAGCATTCTCGAGTGAATCAGATCGTGACACATGTCCAAAATATTTTAGCTGCATTCTATTTATCTTCCCGCCAAGTGAAATTTCAGGTTTCATGCGTTTCAAAACCTCCCTGTTTGTAACCTTTTCTGTCCATGGAATTCGTAATAGGCGTCTCCAACACCACAGTTCGAACCCATCTATTCTCCTCCAATCAGCTTTCTTCATTGTCCAACTTTCGCATCCATACAATGCAATAGGAAACACTATGGCATTGACTAGTCTGCGTTTAGTCGAAAGACCGATGTCCTTACTTTTCCACACTGTATTCATGCTCAACATTGCTCTGTGGCCCAATGCGATTCGACGCTTAATTTCAGGACAACAGCCTTGACTCTGGTCAATCTTGGATCCAAGGAAACAAAAATCTTTCACGCATTCAAATTGTTCTCCATCGATGGTTATTTTATTATCCTTTGTTTCAGCAGTCGTCATGATCTTTGTCTTTTTGATATTAAGAAGGAGACCCATCTTTTCACTTTCTCTCTTGATCTTTCCTACAAGTTGTCTCAATCCTTCCTCAGTTTCTGATAACAAAGTTGTGTCATCTGCGTATCTAAGGTTGTTGATAACTCTACCACCAATCCTCACACCTATCTCTGATTCTTCCAAGTCTGCTTTCCTCATTACTATTTCAGAGTACAGATTAAAGAGGAACGGGGATAGAATGCAACCTTGTCGCACACCTCTATCTATATCAAACCACTTAGTGTCTCCATATTGTGTTCTAACAGTAGCTTTTTGATCAGTATATAGAGATCTTATCATCTCTATTAGATGCACAGGAATGTTTAGTTGTTGCAATGCCTTCCATAATTGGTTATGTTCAACGCAGTCGAACGCCTTTTGATAGTCAATAAAACAAATGTAAATGTTTTTCTGATACTTATAACATTTTTCCATAATCCACCGAAGGTTTGAAATATGGTCACGAGTACCACGACCACGCCGGAAGCCAGCTTGAGAATCTTGCAACTCTGCTTCAATGAACGGTCGAAGACGTTGTTGGATAATTTTGAGCAAGATTTTGCTTATATGAGGAATCAAGGCTATTGTGCGATAATTTCTGCAATCTTTTGAATCTCCTTTCTTTGGTAATGGGATGAATACTGATTTTTTCCACTCTTCAGGCCACTTCCTAGTTTCCCAGATTTTCTGGCAAATTTCCTTGATAACCTTTGGTGGAACAGATCTCAAAAGTTCAGCTGGAATACAGTCAGTGCCAGGAGCCTTATTGCTTGGTAAGTGTTTTCTGACAGCCATTTGCTCTTTTCCTCACGTTTCTTGTATGGTATATGTTCCTGAGCTATTTCCGTGATTGTACATTTTATTTCTTCCCACAATTCCTCTGGATATTTGTCTACAGTGTTAAGAAGTTCGAATCTATTTTTCACTTCAACACTATATGATTCCGGAACATTGGAGACATCAAACCGTTTCGGTGGGGCAGTTTTCTTGATGCTACAAAATTTCACTTTGATGATGGCTACAAGCAGCTCATGATCAGAGCCACAATCTCCACCAGGAAATGTTTTGACAGCTCTAATTGAACTCTTCCATCTTTGCCTGCAGAGAATGTAATCAATTTGGTTCCTATGCAGTCCATTAGGGCTTGTCCAGGTGTACAGACGGCGTTTTGGTTGCATAAACCATGTGTTTGCGACCCAGAAATGATTCTCGATACAGAATTGGGTTAGACGGTCTCCAGCCTCATTTCTTTCACCCAATCCAAATTTCCCTATAATAGTTCCCTCTTTTTGATTGCCGATTTTAGCATTAAAGTCGCCCATTAAGTAAATAATGTCTCTTTTGGGCATCATTTTCAATGTTTCTTCAAGATTGGCAAAAAACTGTTCCGTTTCATCTTCTTCAGCATCTGTTGTTGGTGCATAGATTTGTAGCACTGTAATGTTTAGTGGTTTAGCACGGATACGGATGGCCATTATGCGATCATCGATGGTGAAATAGCTCTCAATTGCACGGGCTATTTTCTTCTGAGCTATAAATGCCACTCCATTTCTTCTTTGATCTTGATGACCAGAGTAATACACAAAGAAGTTGTCAGACTGAAAGTGGCCACTGTCCTTCCAATGCAATTCGCTAACACCGAGTAAATCTATGTTTAGTCTCCTCATTTCTTGTTTGACGATGTCCATTTTGCCCAGACTCATTCCACGGACATTCCATGTTGCTATCTTGTACATTCTCGAACAGCGCAGATTCTTCCTTTCATTGCAGACAGCATCAGCAGTTGGGCCTCCAGAAGGCTTTCTCCCATCTGTATCATAAATTCCTGCATTACTCGCGAAGGATCGTTGCTCTTCCCCAGTATCACGTCAGGTACTTACTGGCCTGGGGGGCCCACCATTGGGTACCATAATCAAATTATGCGAGAGACTTTCCATGAATTTTCTTGGCGATGATTTTCTGGGGTAGGTCGCCATTTCTTTCCCCAACCCTCACCATTTGCATGGTATGGGAGTTTGGACACAGTTAGTCTCACTTCTCGATTCAGACCTGTCTGGCTTGGGAGGCCCTTCTGGTAGCACTGCTACCGCCAGCATAGCTCTAAACTTCATTGAAGCAATTAAGCCCCTCCGGCGCGACAAGCCCTGTGTCCATGGAGGGGATTTGTTTAATAACAAATATTTATCTGATGAAATAACGTGCCCGAGTAAATGTAAAGAACAAAAATCAACAAAGCACAAAAGAAATTCAAAAGATTTCTCCCATGTGGTTTATCGGTAGGAGTCTAAGACGGCCGTTTCATCCTCTTTAAGGACTCATCAGCCAGACAAACCACTCCACAAAAGCTCTGAAATTCCATAGGATTCAGGTTAAGGATTAGTATGATTAGAAAGGAAAGAAAAGAAAGTAATTAGACTAAGAGTCTTTTAACCTAAGAAAATACATAGTTGATGTAAAGTCGATGTTCATTTTCTTGTTCATAGTAAATGATCATAGTAAATCATTATAAGCATTAAATCGGAAAAGTAAAATTTCTTTGGATAATAATTGAATCGGTACTTCTCTGAAAGTAAGATTTTCCAAAAATCTTGTTATATTTCTATTTTAATACTTTTTTTTATATGCTACGTCATCAAAACAAAAACAAAAACTTTTAACAATAGCTTCAAAAACTTTTTAGAAAATGCGTTACAGAAAATAAACATATTTCAATGCTTTTTCTTTTTTTCTACTCAAAATATTTATGACCGAAAGAATCCTTTTTCTAATGTCAAAGTTCTAAAACACCTAACTTTGAAAGGAAGATTAAAATCTGTTCCCATTCGGTTTATTCTTCAGTAAAAAAATAAATTAAACTATTGGTCTACTGTAAACTAGGAAACCTGTGATCACGTAATCTTGGATTCTGAGATAACTATCTCACCACCGCGACCTCTTTCTCACAACCTCGTTTTGGAGACCTCGGAGATAAGGTAACATGACTTTAAAATTTATTTCTAAATCTAAATAAAAAACACAAAGAAATTTGAACCGAAACGATGAGACCGTCTGCTCGTTTCTCGGCGAAATGATCGTAACATCACTATCTACGATTTGAAAAATAAACAGCGAAAGCAAATTCTAATTCTAAGTGGCATTAATTCTTTGCTTTAATTTGTATTTTACTGTTTATTTTGGACTATAATGTTTTATTACAAATAAAAAAAGTTCCCGTTAACATTTTCAGTAGCCCATAACGGCATTCCCAAAATATGCTTGCTAGAAGCAAAATATGCAAATCATGGCTCTGGCAATGCTCGTCCAGTTTGAGGAATATCGCACACACACTCACCCAACCCTCTTTTGTTTGTCTATAGCAATCACTATAAATACAAAGAAACGGTTTACAAATAATCTCTCATTGTTGTTGAGATGATCGTTTGCAGCGAAAACTAATGAATTATGGGAATGTTTCCTTTCCTTTTCCGGTTTGAGAGCGGTGCAACCGACTTGAATGCCCGCCAAACGTACGTCGCCGCTAAACTCAAGAGACCGCTCTTTAGCGCTGACTAAAGTATATGGAGCCTCTGACGCTGATTCGCAAGAGTCGCTGTAGCATCTGGATGTGTCCGCGAAAGGCCTCGAGTTTTTCAAATCCATACATCCACGTTGTGAGGCTTGTATTAGTGTTGATGGGAGGAACTTTCAGCACCTACCGTGAACTCACAGCTTCTGAAGTTAAGTGTATACTTTAGTGTCATAATTGTAAAAATAGGACTAATAAACATGTTGTTTATTTCTTGTATGGTTTTATGTGTTGTCTTTTCTTTTTTCTGAACATTAAGATATGATCAGTACACGTAAATTAACAATTGTACCTTACTGAATCTTCTATAGCATATTTGGTTGACGTGTCGTGGAGATACGTTCCACTATGAATATAGTTTTTTTTGTATTCCTGACCAAACATATGGGTCAAATGAAATGTTAACAGCGAACGTTTTTTATTTTGGAATAGAACATTATAGTTAAAAATAAAGAGATGAGTAGAAACTTAAACAAAGAATAAATCCAACAATATCGAATTCGTTTAACATGAGTTGTTCAATTTTGGTCTTTTATTCGTCAGGTTCATGAGCACTACGAGCAGTTTGTCAATGAATTTGATTAATAAATCCGAACAATAATTTATGCCACCATTAATTAAAAAATTCATAAAATTACTTTCTTAATAGCCGCCAACCGCCCTCAATCTTGCTGCCCCTCATTTTTGCCGCTCTGAGCATTTGCCCCGGCTTGCCCCCCCCCCCCTTAGATCGGGCAATAATTGGTCTACTAGGAAACCTGTGATCACGTGATCTTGGATTCTGAGATAAGTATCTCACCACCAGTGACCGCGACCTCTTTCTCACAACGTCGTATTGGAGATCTCGGAGAATAGGTAAGATGGGTTTAAAATTTATTTCTAAATCAAAATAAAGAAAACAAAGAAATTTGAACCGAAACGATGAGACCGTCTGCTCGTTTCTTGGCGAAATGATCGTAACATCAATATCTACGATTTGTAAAATAAACAGTGAGAGTAAATTCTAATTCTAAGTGGCATTAATTCTTTGCTTTAATTTGTATTTAACTGTTTATTTTAGACTATAATATTTTATTACAAATAAAAAAGGTTCGATGTTAACATTTTCAGTAGCCCGTATCGGCATTCCCAAAATATGCTCGCTAGAACATACAAATCGTGGCTCTGGCAATGCTCGTCCAGTTTGAAGAATATCACACACACTCTCACCCTACCGTCTTTTGTTTTACTATAGCAATCACTATAAATACAAATAAGCAGTTTATAAATAATCTCTCATTGTTCCTGAGAAGATCGTTTACAGCGAAAACTGATGAATTTTGAGAAAGTTTCCTTTCCTTTTCCGGTTTCAGAGCGGTGCAACCGACTTGAGTCCCGCCAAACGAACGATGCCGTTAACGCAGGAATCGCTCTTTAGCGCTGACTAAAGTAAATGGATCCTCTGACGCTGACTCCCAAGAGTCGCTGTAGCAGCTGGATGTGTCCGCGAAAGGCCTCGAGTTTTTTAAATCCTTACATCCATGTGGTGAGGCGTGTATTAGTGTTGATCGGAGGAACTTTCAGCACCTATCGTGAACTAACAGCTTCTGAAGTTAAGTGTATACATTAGTGTCATATTGTAAAAATAGGACTAATAGACATGTTGTTTATTTCTTGTCATGTTTTATTTGTTGTGTTTTTCTTCTGAACATTAAGATATGATCAGCAGACGTAAATTGGCAATTGTGCCTTACTGTATCTTCTAGCATATTTGGTTGACGTTCGCGGAGATACGTGCCACTTGAATATGGTTTGTTTTGTATTCTTGACCAAACATACGGGCCAAACGAAATGTTCACAGCGAACCTTTTTTAATTTGTAATAGAATATTATAGTTAAAAATAAACAGATGACTACAAATTAAAACAAATAATAAATGCAACTTAGAATTAGAATTTACACTGCTTATTTTAGAAATCGTAGATAATGATTTTGCGAATATTTCAGAAAGAAAGGAGCGTATGGTCTCATCGATTCGGTTCAAATTTCTTTAGTTTCTTATTTTGATTTAGAAACCTCTTAAATCCATCTTATCTTTTCTTACACTATACTTACTAAATATTTATACCCCGGTAATTACACGCTTCTTAATCTTCTCTCAGAAATTCAAAAAATATTACCCTTCGTGTAATGAATAAAACACTTTGAGAATCTTTTTCTTGTTCATTATCTTTTTTTTTTTTTACTGTGAAATATGTTTGTATTCTTTGGACATCCATGAATGAAACCTACAAAGGAGTTATTTAATTAAAATTGGAATTTACTTCAGTTGTACATGGTCACCTATGATATTTTTTTTGCATAATTTTTTTTTTAACAACACACTATTTTTATTGAGATATGGGATTAAAATTTTTCTTTCAATTTTATTTATTTCTTTAATTTTAAGTGTTATAGTATCTAATTTGGTGGTTGATGAATTTATCTGAATATTCATTTTTCTTTAAAAGGATAGTCATATCGTTTATTTTTTCTTTGTAGGAATCTTCATTACTAGTGTTTCTATCCAATCGTCTCATATCATTTTCAATAATATTCTTTTTATATGAACTAGTCGGCTACCCGTCGCTTCGCTCCGGAAGCCTCGCGTATGTAACGGAAAACAATTTGTTATTTATTAAAAACACACACACACACAAATTACATCAAGTAAAATAAAACTAAAATTTTTTTAAAGTTTTTTTTTTTTATTTTAATTTTTGATGTATATATTCTCTCAATTTACGACTGCTTTTAGAATCAGCGTGTGAATCATATATCTGTGATATATTTTTATTTTTTCTAGAGATTAGAATGTAATCCTTGTGGTCTAATGCCTACGACGTCTAACTTCGGAGCAGAAGGTTGCATGTTGGATTCCAGTAGATAACTTGTAGAAATTATTTCTATTTTTGTAAATTACAATAATTGCACCAGACCGAAAGAGAAATAAAAGATTTTCGTAATATAGATACAATTTTCAGTCGCTTTTGAGCTACAAATAGTGAGCTTTCAGTATTCTACTTAATAGAAATAGTGCTTCTTTCTTTCTTGAGTCTCTTTTTTTTATTTCCATTGATACTTTACAGTGGTTTTTGAGTTAGTAATAGTGATTGTTTTTGAGTAACGAATAGCGATTTTTCAGTATTTTACCTAATAGAAATAGTGATTATTTTTTTTTCTGTTCTTTTTTATCCAATTCCAATTGATACTTTTCAGTGGTTTTTGAGTTACAAATAGTGAAATTTATCTATATCTATTAGCTAGGCCATCAGATTGTTCGATATAGATATTTGAAGAAAAGATTTCAGATGGACGTTAGTTGATATAGATGATAAATGAAGATCATAGCTTGTATACGAAATTCTTCGCAAGAAATTGATTGTGAATATTCTTTAGAATGAAGATAACCAAATTCTGTTGAATTGTGACTCAAAGACCTAAAGTTGTATGTGAGTTAAGACAACGTTTTCCAATTATATAGCAACTTCATTTAGAGTTTGTCCTTGAGCTTTATTGATAAATATCGCATAAGAAGGTCGGATCGGAAATTGTTTTCTTGTGAAAGTGAATGGAAGTAGATTACCGCATGGTTCCATAGACATCCTATGCATGAAAACAAAATCTCCTTTGTGAGTTCTGTTATAATTTCGGTTTCTATGAGATCATTATCGAATGAACAGCATTTAAGTTGAGTTCCATTGCAGTATGCAAACTTGGGATTGATGTTTCGCAACAATATTATTGGGCCAATCTTCAATGACAAACGATGTTGAGGAATTCCGTTGAGATTCAATGCGTTCAGAGACTCGGCATATAGAGATGTTCGTATGGTGAATTATCAGAAGTGTCAATTTTATTCGCACTTGTATTGTATGCTCTGTAGTCTCTCCTTGTATTCTTAGACTTATCATTCGATTGATGTTATCGACACTCTCGTTCATCTCGTTTATCCAAATCCAATTGATAGTTTTCAGTGGTTTTTAAATTACAAATACTGATTTCTCAGTATTCTACCTAATGACGTAGGCCTACTGCTTCTTTCTTTTTTGACTTTCTTTTTAATTACAATTGTTACTTTTCAGTCAAAGTCAGTTCAGTTTTGACAGATAAGTTAAAAAAGCAATATGAAGAGAGTTATAGTTCCCATGGCCTAATGGGTAAGATGTCTGACTTCGGATCAGAAGGTTGTATGTTCGATTCCTGTCGCGGATGTTTCATTGATAAAATTCTTTCTATTTTTCATTCTCACAGAAAATTGCGCCGGACAGACACACAGACAGACAGAGAAATTAAAGATTTTAGTAATATAGATTGTCACTTTTCAGTGGTGTTTGAGTTACAAATTTTGATGGTTTTTGAGTTACAAATAGTGATTTTTTCGGTATACCACCTCAAAAAAAAGACTACTTTTTTAATTCTTAACTCTGTTTTCTTCACTCCAACATCTGCCGTGTACACGCGCTTATTTTTCAATATCACATAGAATTTGGTTAAGTAAGAATGTTTAAAATATTACAATGTTTCGGCAATTATAGTTCTAATTGTCAGTTTCGAATTACAAATAAACTGACGGATGGGAAATAAATAAACAATGTTTAGATTAAAAAAAAAGATTGAATACATTCGTTATTGATGGCGGAAGGGAAAGGAGATGTAAGTCAAAAAACAATAGGTAGAGAATTGTAGTTCCTATGGCCTAATGGATAAAGCATCTGACTTCGGATCAAAAGGTTGCAGGTTCGATTCCTGTCGCGGATGTTTCAATGTAAAAATTATTTCTATTTTCCATTCTCACAGAAAATTGCGCCGGACAGACAGACAGACACACACACACAGACAGAGAAATAAAAAATTTTAGTAATATAGATTACAACAATTTTGGCAAACTTTTTTTTCTAAGGTAATATCATGATCAAAAACACGGTTAGAAAAGCTCTGTCACTGCAGTGACTGCTACTAAAAGTTTTATAAAAGCTGTGATGACTGTAAATCTGAAACACCGTCTCGCTAATCACTATAGTAGTTTTAAAAAAAAAAGGGTTTGCCATATATGGTCATTAAATAGCGATCGATTTTTTCTGGAACAAACGTCATCAGTTGAACTACGAGCATTCAGTCCAAGATGGCGTCGTTGTGTGAACGCATAAGCGTGACCAAGTCAGGACAAACTTTGCATAGCCAAGCAATGGGAAGAGTGTGGAAAGTTTTTAATTCTTTTAATTTTAATTATTATTAAAGAAGGTGGCCATAAAATTACTTTCCCTGTTTGTAGGCATCTGCAACATAAACCAATGAACGGAATGAAACCAAAATTCAGGTTTAGTCTATTGATGGCATGGGGAGAAGAATTCTGAAAAAAAAAAATTAGTACCAAAAGTCACCGATAGGAGAAAATTTGGCATTGTCGGAACCAGTAAATTGGTGAATAATTATAATGAACAAACGCAAATAGGATTACGAATGTTTATGAACATACAGTACAGTAATGACATCCACTGTTATATCACCGAACACATTTCTCAGGCTTTCATGAATGCAAATGGACGTTTCATCTTCCGCATTCAAGAATTCAATCACAGAACGCTATCTAATACGAATATCGATGTCAGTCAATTTGCAAGAAGATACAGTGCTGCCACCTCTTGACGCAAGAAGTTGCAGTGGATTGGTGAAAAAGGTTGAGGTATTGGCCAAGTTCAAATTTTCCACTTATCTGAATTATTTAAAGAGAAAAAAAAATAGGAGGCATTACTTACTGATTGACCCTCGTACTTTTTCTGTGCATTTTTGATTGGTGAGTATTACAGTCTTGTCTTATTCATTTATGTTAATTCTTTTGTCCGGGCTCAATCATACTTTTGGGCTTTCCTAGAGACGTCGCATGCTTTTTATACATGTGTGAACCCTTTTTTTCTATTTTATACCCCAGTTTTTTACTGATGTTATCAAATGCTTTATCCTTATCGAAATATGCTAAATGATTTGTATCAATTTCGTTTATTAATTTTCTAAACTTATTGAAACAATTATAAAACCCACTTTTAAAAATGCTTTTTTTTCACCGATAGGCCGGGAATACAATAAATGATGATTCACAGCAGTTTTTGGAACTACAAGCATTTGTTCTAAAACTCTCTTCCACATTTCTTTGAGAATAAAAATGCAAATTAATTTAATAGATTTCTGTTTCTATGTTTCTGAAACCTTATTGAGGGTTAAAGTTGTTCAATGATTCTTTTTTTTTAATTTTTCAGGAAAAGAGGATTAAAAAACCCAAACCATTTTATTAATAGCAGAACTTTAGTAACCTGGGGCGGGCGTTGACACATAAAAATTGCTATTCCTACATGTTTGTCACTATCATGACAATCTGAACACTATCATGAAATCCGTTTGTCGATCCTACCTTTCGATAGGTAATTGTTAGACGGGGACAGACAGGACAAATGCAATAGCTACCCAATTATGTCGCTATCACAATAGCTCCCAAATGGGTCGCTAAGAATTGATGCAGTGATAGTAGCTTCCCAATAAATTGGGATTTATTGAAAATCTTATTCTTTTTTTTTCAAAAGTAAAAATCTGAAATTCTTTTCATGTCGATACAGTAGAGTCCCGATTTTCCGCGAGTGCCGCGAAAATTTTTTTAAATTACAAACCTCCAAAAAACCAATTTTGATCCATGCCAACAAGAGGGAAAATAGGATAGGCCCTACAGTGCGAAGGTCGAAAATTACTGACAGGTTAATTGTGCATTTTGATGCTATAGGCCATCTCGGAATTTTTGTATGCAAACGTAGAGCAAAGGTTTCTGCTTTATTGTACATATTTGAAAAGATTTACATATCATTTTTTTGTACAATAAAACGTATTTTTTAATGGTGAAATATTTTTTTTCGTGTTTACACCTCATTTTCAGTTTTTTTTTCCGGTTATCCGCGATTTTCGTTATCCGCGAAGCCTTTGCCACCCAATTCAGCGGATAATCGAGGCCCTACTGTATTCGTAAAATTGTACAACTTGCCTAAATGCTGAAGGTATTTATAGTGTATACGTTATTGTTGAGCAATATTTCACGGACTGTGATTTTTTTAACAGTATTAGAAAATCCCAGTTACTAACACTTACACGGAACTGTGATTTCCTGAAACAGTCAACACATCTAGCGGCCGTATGATGAAACGAAAGTATTTATGAAAACATGATATCTAAATAGAAGAGAAACCAACTTATTTCTTTAAAATTTATATTTCAAAGACAACAACGAATAATTTTTGTGAAAAAAAAATAAACAAAAACCAAATATAGTTCATGTCTTATAAGAAATATACATAATCATTTTGATTTGGAAAATAATGCTACTGTAGTAAGGTTTACTGTGACTGCGAATGAAAGTGTGATTTCAGGACTACACGCTCTCTCGCCGTCGATATCAGTACAATAGCACTGCAATGTCAGTAATACCCCAGTCGAACTGTAGTAAAAGAAAAAAAAACAGATTGGAGAATGCTGGGGGTAAATCTAAACATTGAAATATAAATTTCTTGTAAAAAATAAATTATAGATAGGCTTAACTGATATTTTCAAAGTTAATTACTGAATTTATCTGTTATTTTAAAATTTGACAATAATCATTTCTCAATATTCAGTTTTATGGATTAGAAATGAAACCTATGAGGTTCACAAATATAGTTTTTTTTTATTAATGAACAAGTGTATGAATTTACAAATGCACTTTAAATGTTCAAAGGGTCTACTAAGTCCATATAACAGAATTCTATTTTATCTTATGGAGTCGCACTCCAGGTAAGTACACACAGGAATAATCTACTTGATTATACAATGTAACTATCAACACTTCTACTTGAAGTAATTTCAAAGTACTAATACTCGCTGAGTATTTACACAAAACCAAATTATCCTGAGGTGAGTATAATTTAACACAATAGTTCTTTACTTCATTCAGGTAATTATTCACTAAGAAATATAGTATAACTTTTACTATATATCGCCACATAAGAATTAGTTACTTTCTTCTTACTAATTCTCATTCGTTGCACTAATCTTTATATTTTAATTCGAAGCACTAATAATGTAGATATTTATCACTAGTAAACAATTCTTCTTAAACACACTATTAATGATAATGTTAATTCTGTTTCTTGAATCAATACGACGCACTTTAAAACTTCAAACGCTGTTACCGTTTCTCCAAAATCACGGAAACGCTTTCACAAATAATTAAAGTTCTTTACTTACGGTTTTGTAGCCTGCGTTGCATTTAATTCTGCTAATTCCAGTTGCTCCATAGTAGCACTGAATTCCTTTAATATTTCCTTGGCTCCTTTCAAATATTGGCGTTGACCTCGGACACGAAATCCTTTGGATACGACAAATCAGATGATCCCACTTGTTCTGATTGGCTCCTCTTCATGCACTCATCGGCGCGTCTTCATATTGCGAGGTTCTGACGTCACGGTTGCCGCTAACTATGATTATCGAACTGGGGTGCGTTCTTGACTGCATCAGTGCGTTCGTTATGAGCATTTTCTAAGTCGTAGCTCTTCTATCTTCACAGCTTTCGGTTAACTGCGTTGTGTAACTTCTTATTTCAGCTTTTCGTCTGTCTTCTTATAACTTCAAACGATCCACGGATATTTGGCTTTTCACTTACTTGTGAATTTCCACTGCGTTTCATAATTAACTTCTCGCTGACTTCTGAGTTACGTTCCGCTCACTGAACTGCGCTGGCGATCTGGTCAATGTGCTTCTCAGTTTGACTTGGAGCGCATAGCTCTGTGTGTGTGTTTTTTTTTTTGGACGGGGGAAATGCATTTACGCATACCAAGGAATTGGTAATGTGTCTCGTACTGACTGTCTCACACACTCAATGTCCGTCTGAGTCTCTTTGTCTAATGGCCGGTTGCACCATTGAAGTTCAGGAGCTGAACCAAGTTCAAACTGCTAGATGAACGGAGATCATTCTTAAA
>JAFIDM010010028.1:69693486-69704050 GCA_023159025.1 Thereuonema tuberculata | reverse complement strand
AAAGACTGAAAATAAAATAAATGGCTTTACATAATATACATAAGATTGAACGTGCGTGAATATTGTTAAATGAAAATAAAATTAACTTTGTATTTTGTCTTTGTATTTTCTTCTCATTTTCGTGGCTGTCACACAAACAATCCCATGGAGTTATGTAAAGGATATGGAGTATGCCAAGGCATACTTTTTGACCAAGATAGTAGGGTTTTTAGAGTTAGGCATGTATAGTGAGGGGCTTGGCACTATACGAAATCTGATAACTTTTTAACAGTGAAAGCGTTAGGAGCATCTTGGCAACGTATTTTACATGAAATGTTTTGGGTGAGATGAAATAGTTCCATGAAACGGCCAAGCCATACTTTTTGACCAAGATATAGGGTTTTTAGAGTTGGGGCTTGTAGAGTTAGGTCTCGTTGAGTTAGGAGCTTGGCTCTACATGAGATCTCCTATCTTTTTAACAGTGAAAGCATTATGAGCATGTGAGTCTTGGCAACTTATTTTACACGAAGTGTTTTGGGTGGGATTTCATTTCTTTTTGTAGGATGAGATCTGATAACTTTTTAACAGTGAAAGCGTTATGAGCATGCGAGTCTTGGCAACCCCTTATTTTACATGAAATGTTTTCGGTGGGATTTCATTTCTTTTTGTAAGATGAGATCTGATAACTTTTTAACAGTGAAAGCGTTATGAGCATGTGAGTCTTGGCAACTTATTTTACATGAAATGTTTTGGATGGGATTATCTATTGCAACTAAATTTAGTTTTAAGATTATTTAGAAAATCGATTTTTTTTCAATACCCTAGTTTTCTGTTTTTCTATTGGTCAACTTGTATATACAAGCTGTTTGCACTATTGTAAGAAATCACATTATTACACAGTATTATTTAGGCCGAAGCATTGAGGGTACGACTTATTTCAGATCTCAATAAAATCCAAAGTATAAAAGCTAGATAAATGAAACTTAGCGTGTTTCATTAGTATGGTAACTGCATCTTATCCTGAAAATTTGAGCTCTCTAGTTTTATCCAAGCCGAAGCTATGAGGGTTCGATAATAAATAACCAGACCCCCCCTTTATGAGGGGTTGGAATGTGAAAGTTACGGATTTCTTAATTTTGTTGTTGTTTGTGTGCTAATCCTAACCTGCATACCAAATTTCAGCTTTCTAGGACTTCAGGAAGTACCCTAGAGGTTTTGATGATCATGAGTCAGTCAGTGAGTGACGGAATCGACGTATTTTAGGTATTAATAAAATCCAAAGTATAAAAGCTAAATAAATGAAACTTAGCGTATTTCATTAGTCTGGTAACTGCATCATATCCTGAAAATTTGAGCTCTCTAGTATTATCTAGGCCGAACTATGAGGGTTCGAAAATATGACGAAACACTTCCAGAAAAGGTACGTAGTGCCCTTCCTGCCTTCGGCTCGTCTTGGCGGGGGCACTGCCGTGCCCCCAGATAGTTTTCTATATTAGGATAATGAAATACACGATAATAGAATGTTTACGTATTTGAATATACTATTATTTCTTTTTAGATCAATATTATAAATAGCTAACAAACTTAATAAAATAAAAACAAAATAGTAAATTTTTAAATGAGTGTTTTCTGTCAAATATAAAAAAAAAATGATAGCAATGTAATAAAAAGAAAAATATAATCAAACATATATATATATTTAATCAAATAGATGCTATTCAATTCAACAGATGTGATAATATTTAATGTAAAAAACAAAATCACCCTTCAATATTAAGATAAAGAAAATAAATACAATATTAAAATGTAGAAAGGCAAAGTAATTTCATTAATTTATTTCTTATAATGCGAAAGTGAAATTAGATTCTAGTAAGGGAAAAACAACACCTATAACAATTAAATGAAAAATATAATTTACTGTAATATGGACATATCCCTGTTACAAAATCTGAATGAACTAGTTAAATATAATATTTAAAGAAATTTTTTATACTTTGTTATGTTATGTAGTGATTTTGGGTGGCATAGAAGCCAAGCACTGCGACCGGAGGTCTATTGTACTATCCCACGGAAAGAAGGATAGATGGAGAGAAAGACTGAGAAAGTATGGTGAGAGAAGTGCAGGGGAAATGAGAGAATCCCGAGAAAACCTGCGCAGCGCGGATCGTCCACCATCACGAAACCCACAAGAGAACTGAACCCCGGTACTCAGAGGTGAGAGCTAGAAACACCATACAACAAATGTGTCAATCGAATAATGACCACATCCCCAAATTAAATGAAATTGATAGGTCTATCAATTAAGGTGCAATTGGCAAAAAAAATGATATTAATATGCTCAAAAAATTATCAAAAAAAACTCATAATAGCACAAAACAGCGTTTCAACATCACCGCGGCATCAAATCAGGTTTCGTAGAGCATCTCTTGGACAAACCAGGCAAACATGTGTATTAAACTCTTGGGGAGAAAAAAGACAATAGGTTTAAATTACAAATAAATGACACTTTTTTGATCAAAAAATGTGCTAACAGCTAATGAAATTCCAAGGAAGAAATTGCAATGAATACATGGAATGATTTATTGGAACTCGAATTAGATTTTGATATTAATTGAATTATTTTTTTGAGAATTAAAGATGTTGAAGAACACATTTGTTTTGGCGTAAGAACAGATATACTATCTGAACAGAAATGAAGCCTAAGTAAATCTACAGATGTCTATAAAATGAGAATTTTTTACTTGATATAATCACAAATAGAACAGAAACAGAATATTACAATTAATCCAGTGATCGATATTCGTTGGATCCTGACTGTCAATGGAGATGAAATTTCTTCATGGACACTCAAACATAGTGTTTCCATTTTATTTACTTATTTTTTTTTAGTTTTTATTAGATTCTAATAAAATTTATTCTTATCTTTATTCTATATTCTGTGTTTATTAATTCACTAAAGATATAAATGCTGAGAAAACGGCTCAAAAGGTAGTGATTGCTTTCATTTTACCCGTAAAAGGATTTGTTATTTTTTTGTATTCCACCTTTTGTTCTTATTAAAATTTGAGAGCAATCTTTCTTTCTGACATTTCAAAACAGACTGTTTCACGCTAACTTGGCAAACATCAGTTGAGATTAATCAGAATGAATTAAAGATGTTGAAAGTCACATTTCTTTTGGCTTAAGAGCAGATATACTATCAGAACAGAAATGAAACGTAAGCAGCGCCGCAATATCTCCTAAAACAAGAATTTTTTACTTTATATGAGCACAAATAAAACAGAAATAGAATTTCAACAATTAATCCAGTGATCGATAATCATTGGATCCTGACTGTCAATGGAGATGAAATTTCTTCACGGAGGCACAAACATAGTGTTTCCGTTTGATTATTTTTTTTAGTTTTTATTAGATTCTAATAAACTTTATTCTAGATTATAGCTGCTGTTATATATAATCAAAACATGTAATCAAACATATATGTATATATTTAATCAAATAGATTTTATTCAATTAAACAGATGTGATAATATTTATTGTAGAAAACAAAATCACACTTCCAAATTCAGATAAAGAAAATAAATACAATATTAAAATGTAGAAACCATATCCTAAGGCAGAGAAATTTCATGAATTTATTTCTTTCCTTATGAAGTATTTAAGATATTTAACTTTAAATGGGAAATAAAAAAGCTTGGAACAGGTTTGCTTTCACGCCTTACGCTTATCATTGATGAGAATTTGGGACAGCGTTTCATCGATGTTAGGACTCATCAGCCTTAGCTAAATATGTAAAAACGTACCTACGTGCAGCTTATTTTCTATTTATTTGCTGCAAACTAAATTTGCTTATTTTTAAATTTTAATGATTTATTTAAATTTTCATTTTTTTTTCCGTTCTTTTGTTTCTTTTCTCTTTTTTATTGGAGTCAAATGCCTTTTGTTATTTTATGCATTTTGTTTGTAATAAACACAACGTAATAAGCTTGAAACAGCTGTCCCAGGGTCTCAGTAGGACTCAAAAGTTCTCTTTTATAAGGAATTATTTATTATTTTAACATTAGTTTCTTTGGGAAACGAAATTCTACATATAAATAAATAATGTAGATGATTAGGAAATTAGTTAAAAATATTAAAATAAAAGAAAAAATAAACAAAGGAAATGAATAAAAATAATAGAAAATCTCTAGGAAATTTTAAAATTAAATTTTTAAGTGAAAAAAAAAATCAAAAACAATTGTTTTGTTTGTTTTTTTCAAAAATTACAAAGAATCACTTGGAATCTTGATGGTTTTTTTGTTTTAGTTTGTTTTCTTGAAATCGTGAAAATATTCAAACGAAGTCTCCCTTTTTATTAATGTTTTCTTTTTTAAATTACAGTACAGTCGGACCTCTATTTAACGAACCCCTATTTTGCGAATTTCTCTATTTTGCGAACTTTTCTATGGAACCAAGAAGTTTTTTGCTAATTTCTTCCTAAAATAACCTCCAAATAGCGAAGTGCATTTTCTATTTAACGAACTTTTTCGAGGATACAGCTGAGGAAAAAAGAAGAAAGTAATGATGATGTGCAGATTGATGATTATCTTTCACTTGATTTTAAAGTTTAATCCATAATTTCTAATGTTTGCACATGAACCATAAAAACACTAACCACTGCAATTGTCAAAGCTTAAACTTAATTAGTAATCACAAATATCTGGGCTTATATATCAATAACAAGTTCTCCTGGCACAACCACTATATTTATATATTAAAAAGATTAAACAGCACACTGGTTATGTTTTATCATATTGAAGATATTTTCCCTACAAAAACCAAAATTATATTATATAAATCTTATGTTGACTCAATTATTGATTATGGTTTGTTTAGCTGGTTTCATCTAAATAAATCAGAGGTAAAAAATATTAACAGAATTTTGTATAAAATTCTAAATATAATCTTTATAATTTTTAAAAACCAATCTCAAAACCATAAACATCAAATCCTCATAAAAAAGAAAATACTATTACCTCAACAAAAAATAATTTATAATCTAATAATAAAAATTATTATAAGATTTGTTTTAAAAATGATATTAATACTATCAATAAAACGCAGTATGATGCCCCAAAAAATAATTTTGGATTAACGATTAAAAACAGAATCATTAATAATATCTTTGAACAATTCTCTTTTGATATGACAAATACAGATAACATTTCTAAATTAAAAAATATTATAATAAAAAAAATTATAACTGTTAAAATTAAATGGATTAATTAAAAAACTAATGTAGTTTTCTCTTGATGACTATGTTATATAATTTATTAATTCTTATAGTCATTTTTGTAAAATTTGTAATATTCCTTCTGTATTTCTTGCAATTTAATTTCAATTTGTTGTGAAAACTGTTGTAAATGTCATAAAATATAAATGTTTATAAAATTTATAGAATCAATACCAGCACCTACAATATAGGTGCTTTTACGTCACCTAGTAGGACTGGTCTTGTGTAATAATAAAAACTAGCAATAAAGTGTAAAAAAAAAAAAAAAAAATCGGATATTTTGGACAGTGTGAAAAATAAAAACAATACAGCAATGAATTGCGATGAAGATAAAGATGATGAAAATGGAAATGATCATGATGAACAAATCAAAAAACCCTTCGAGTGATGAAATGTTAAAATAATTAGAAACAATCCGATGTGGAGTACAATTTGAAGAAAATACTGAAAGGGTTTTTGGTGCATTGCAAGGATGCGAGACGTATTATAAACGAAACCACTTTTTCTAAAAAAAAAAAAAAACCGACAAAATTAACAGACTTTATTAGTAAAATTCAAG
The DNA here is from genome assembly GCA_023159025.1 of Thereuonema tuberculata. Lineage (NCBI taxonomy): Eukaryota > Metazoa > Arthropoda > Chilopoda > Scutigeromorpha > Scutigeridae > Thereuonema > Thereuonema tuberculata. Next base: position 69,698,240 of record JAFIDM010010028.1, on the reverse strand, counting down.
TACGCATGTGGTAATATATGCTTTGTTATTAAAATTATTACTTTTTTAACAAATTTTATTGTTTATGTATTTTAAATCTGTTTTATGTAGTTTAAAATAATTTTAAAAGGTGAATCTCTATTTAACGAATTTTCCATATAACCAACTTTTTTTCGGGATTTAGGGACTTCATTAAATAGAGGTCCGACTGTGTATAAACAGAAATTCAGTTATATACTGTAATATACAGTCTGAAATGTCATATGTTTAAAGTCTCTATATATGAATTGGTGTTATTATTATATTGCATTAGGTAAAATATGAATTATTGGAATTGTTCCTATAATATTTGTTTTGATCTTTTTGTAATCCAAATGAATGTGTGAGGAAGAAGAATCAATTTCTTGTCCTCTATTACCACCCTGAAGAAGTCTCTCGCAAAGAGAGATGAAATATAAAGGAATTAAAGTGGTAATTTTAGAGGGCAGTGTAACATGCAATAAAATTGAAACGTGAAAAACAGGAATAAAGTTAACACACATTTCAATTCGCTCCTTTGAGTTATCGTCAAACGGGAATCTAGAACAGCTGTTTCGTTCTTATTAGGACTAGATTTACCCATGCGCAAAAGGGTATTAGGATCGTTCCCACACCCGGGAGTGGGAATCCACACAAACAAACAACAATCATAAATTTACTGTAATTAGTATAGCAACAAACCCTTGGCCAGCCACAGCAAGGCGCAAAATGCATTTAATAAAGGAACAAAATTATTTGTAATTTTTTGTAATGTTTGAATAGAAAATGTAGGTTGATTTTTTAAATGCAGATTAAAATACATTAAAACGACAAAATTTTAATTACATTGTAATAATATGACAAAAATATATATTATTCTTCTCTTAATATTTTGTTGATAGGCCTATATTTAAAAAAGAATTAAGAATACCTTTTAAGGTAAATAATTTCTAAGTGGAATTCCTCGAATTAATTCCACTAAAACTCACTTTCCAGAATTTCCAATAATCTCGAGCAAATCCAAATTAAAACCACAAGCAGAATTGCTTTAATTCTTTATTTTCTTCTAAGACTTACTTTAAAAGCTAAATTTAAAAAAATATATGTACGGAAATTAATAATTATAAATTGTAATATTCATTTTAATCTCCGGCTAATTAAATTCTTTGAAATTCAATGTTTTGAATTGTAGGTCAAATTTATCGTTAGATCAAATAAATATTAATGTTTCTTTTGAATCTATCTTCTGTGAATTACTTTGCTTACCTTTATCTGATTTCGAAGAAATATTGGGTTTATAACTATATAAATAAATGGGTATATAATTGTAATTGTGATTAGCATTCAAAAGGAAAATTTCTGTTGAATCGAGAAAATAACTTAAATTCATTTAATATGAGGTTTTTTTCTACTTTTCAACTGAATTGGAAATAATGTCTCTACTTCTAAGTATAACAATGATGATTTTTCTTTTATTTATTTGTAGAATCACTTCATAAATTAGTATCTGTGGCCGATGTGTGGGAACCTGATCCATCGTTATATCGTGGAAAGGGGAGGTCACTTTTGAGAAATAGACAGATGGAGGTTAAAATAATTGCACTCATCTTTAAAATTCGACCACAAATAAGTATCTTACAAATTTTCAAGAAGATCAGTGCAGCCCTTTTATTGAAAGTGTTCGATTGCTTTTGAGAGATAAGACGACGGAAGTAAACAATATTTTTATATGAACCATAAAATAAGCAATCTATAGAAACAGACAAACAAAGATATTACAAACATTATAATATTTTAGTCAGATCACCGCCGATCTTCCCCAGGCATAATCTATTGGAAAGCCATTAAATTGAATTTGAATTTAAATAATAACACATAACATTCAATGCTTCTTCATTATTTACAATAACATAATCCAGCAGAATAGAAGAAGAAAGAATGAAAACATCCGAGCCCGTGCCAGGATTCAAAGCCAGATTCTGACATAGCTGTCTCATCGCAGACCGCACTCTAGACAACAAGGCCACGCCTGAACAGCTTCTACTATAAACATTAAGCAATACCTCAATAATTCCACACTGAATTCAGGAAAAAGCTAAAAGAAAAACTTCACCATAAAATTGCTACGATTTCCTAAAAGTTTCCTTAATTTTTCTGTTTTATTTTCTAATAGTCTTATTTTTTGGAGATATTAATGTCATGCATGATCTGCATGCGCTCATTATTCCCAAAAAATTCCTTATCAGTTACTTTTCAGAAGTTGACAGGTAAACATCTCCTCTAATTATGTTGCATTATTCACTCACGAAATGGACAACACACCTGAAGAAGCAAATCGAGTTGTTACCTTGTTGCAATAGAGGCACAATCCGCGCCGTGTCTCTCGGCAGTTGAACATGAGCCAGTCTTCCATCTCGCGAGTATATTGAAGATCTCCTACTTTCGATCGTATACTGGGTTCAGACAGACTGCGGTTCACATCGTAGAGAATCGATCGCTTTATTCGACTTCACTACGAAATCACCATCTTACCTAAATTGACATCCAACAGGAACGGCGAGAAACACGAGTGGATGGATGTAGGTGAATGGACAGTCAGAAGATGGTTGAAGAATGGAGTCCTGACACCGAAGAGGCCTGCTACTGGATCCCTCCTGACGGAAGCCCACCGACAAGCACGTCTTCAATTTGCTGAGCACGTCGATTGAAGTTTAGAGCATTGGAGTAACGTTTTGTTTTCCGATGAAAGTAGATTGTGCTTGCACGGCAGCATAAGAAGAGCTCGGGTATAGAGGAGGCTTGGGAAAACATTTGGCACAGTGCTGTACAGGGTGACAGGAAAGTTCTCGTACCCTCTATTATGTTATTATTACATTATTATACTTCTCTTTGTATAGTAAATGACTTGTATATCACTTGAATGTATCTGTGTGGGGAAGTTTGACTCTTGGTAGGGTTCATCCAATACATCTACGAACCACTTTTTCTTCCAAGAAATTGCTTCCCGTAGTTTCTTTACTTTAAATCTCAAAAGTTTTTAATTCCTTAAAGATTTATCTTTAAAGATCAAAAGCTAACAGAAACAGGTTATCATCGTCGCATTCTTTAAGCATTTGTAATATTGGCTATATCATCAGAAATTGCGTCTGGATTCAGGAAGAGATAAATTTATTTGTTTACTTTTGGATTCTGTTTTAGTCTCAATCAAAAGTCGTTCGTGATAAGAAAAGGAGTTTTAAGAGATTCACTAACAACAGTTACTTACTGATAGTATTTGTAATAGCAGGGTGGACGGGAAGTTCCCGTATCCGTTAAAATAATAATAACATAAATAATTAATAACATAATAATATAATTTAGTTATAAATGTTTTCTATCATTTGTATCAAAGTTAACCCAGTTCAGAATATCCTGCAAAATTTTACTTTGGTTTTGATGTTCAACCTCTGCACCAAATAATAAAGTGTTGACTTGATTGAAAGTCCACTGCAGAAATATATCTCAGTCCGTGAATAGCGGGATATGACTTGGATGTTTGTAAGCAGTGTTTGCTTCTGTGTTTCCTTCTTCAATGTTATTCCAATCCAATTGGTTCATTGTATTAGGCCATTGTCTAAAAGCAGTTGTAAACAGTAGTTATTTAAAAATGGGATTTCATGTTTTAAGGAGGCATAAAATATATTCTTTAAAAGTTCTTGATTAAGATTTTCTTCCACACTGATTCTTCCTGTGTAAATAGAATGTAGAAGGATTTCAAGAACGTTGACCTGCGTGAAATCAATGAACATTGTTGTTTGTTGTAAGTTTTCTTGTTCGTTGAAGTGATGTCTAAAGATTGAACTGGAAGATGCAAGAACCATTCTATGAAAAGGAAATGCAAATCTAACGCATTTTAAAGTGAAATCAGTCAGTATTTTTTGGTCTCATAGTAATTTGGCTTCATTGATGAAATGCTACGAAAAATCTTGCTCTATTCTCCTGTAATATTCACTGGCCATTTTTTTTCTCTCACTTCGAAAGCCTATTAAAAATTAAATCAATTAAAAACAGGAAGTTCGAAGAACTTAAAGTCTACTTTCTTAAAAGTAATTACTTAAAAATTTCTTATTTAAATTTTTTTTAAAACTGTAAATACTACTTAAAAGCCTATGTTTATTGTAAATTTTCTTTTGAATATAAAAAAGTACAAATTTTTTATTTATATAAGCTGTACCTGGACCGCCCCATTCACACAGACAAAACCATATATCACTCTTGCTGATAAGATCAACAAACAGACCTATCTCATTGATATTGCAGTGCCTGTCAGTATGAACATGCAGAAAACTCACACACACAAGATCAGTAAATACACCGATCTAGCACACGAGCGCTAGAAGCAGTGGAGGCAGGACCGATTCCGTGTTGTACCCATCGTCCTGTCCGCCACTGGTCTGGTATCTCACGCATTGCACCACAGTCTGAGCACACATCCCTAATCATTCTTACACACTTCTGTACACTTGGCAATATGTGCTTTGGTCCTTGACCCACCAGGTTGTCTTTGCTGGGGAAAACCAAGGTTTGAAACTTTTATATACTATTATTATCTCACCATTAATATTAAAAGAATAAGAATACATTGTTTAAATTCAAATGCTTTGCTATGGCATTCTTTGTCGCCCACCACAGTTAATTTCTCGACAAGGATCCATTTGGAAAATATTTCAAATATAAGTTAAATTATCTCTAATCCTTTTAATATGCATTTAGACTAA
>JAFIDM010010028.1:69663452-69687292 GCA_023159025.1 Thereuonema tuberculata | reverse complement strand
AGAAGCTTTTACTTAATGCTTCGATTCTACAGAATAAAACTCAAACTGCATTATTTCTGAATGAAACGCAACGATTTTGTTATTTCTTTGTAATTCCACACAGAATTTCTTTAGTTAGAAGCTTTTACTTAACGAATTAAAAATAATATTTAGGATTCTGTTTTTGTTTCTAAACTCATAATTGTTTTTTGGAGGGTCAATATTAAAAATTTTGTAAAATTTCTTCAAATATTATATAAACTATTAAAATTATTTGAATTGCTTGAGATTTTAAAAAAGAATTTTATTATTAAGTTAAAAATAAATTTTTGTTTGGAATATAGAATTTTGAATTTTTTCAATATTTGTTCTTCTTCAGTTTTGGTTTTGAAGTCAACGAAAATTGAATTTAATATTTTTTTTAATTAAATTGTTTACGCGATTATTTCTCTTTTATTTAAATGAATCCAATTTTTAAGTCCTTAATATATGATAGAGTTAACAAAAGCCTTACAAATTATTATTTTAGATTTAATAGGAAATAGATCTTTAGTATCTCTAAAACTATAAATAATTGTATTAAGTCTTTTTAAAATAGCAATTAGCCAAGATGGTCATTCCAGGTAAATTTATTATTTATAATTAATCTTAATATTTAGTTCTTTCTTTAATCTCAATGCTAACATAGTTACATATATTCTTTTTCTGAATTTATTTTTGCTGATTTTTTATGAATAGATTCAAAAGAATGAAAAATAATTTTTGGAGCAATATTTAATCTTTTGTTTTTCGTTTTAATGATTAATAATTTATTTTTTTGAGGTTAATTTTCATTTTATAATCATAGACTATTTTGTAATTCTATTGAAATCTTTTTGTTTATTATTTTGTATATTAATATTATTATTGTCAGTATTGCAAATAATAAAATCGTCAGCATATGCAAAAATTTCAGATTATTTAATATATTTGAACATTGAATTAGAATGTAACAAAAAATAGTAGTTGGGCGAGATTGGATCCCTGAAGTATGCTTTTTTATATTGTAAAATTTACTATACGAATTTTTTTAATGAAATTTTTATTTTTCTATGCTTTAGGTAGTTTTTTAATAATTTTAGTGGAATGCCTCTAATACCGTAATTATTGAGTTCTTGTGTTAGTATATCATATTCACTATAATGAAAAGCTTTTTGTAAATCGATAAATATAATGTAAATTACACCGCTTTTATATAAATTTTTATTATAATACTCATTAGAGTTATCTAATAATATGTTTGTGCTGAGATGTTTTTGAAAGTCATATTGATTTTTGTTTATGATTTGATTCTTTGCAATGAAATTGTTAATTGAATTAGTAATTTGAATTTAGGATATTTTAGATAAGTTTGATACTAATGAGATTGGTCTGTAGTTAGCGATTTCGGTCTTTTTCTCAGATTTATATATTGGTTTTATTTTTGTTTGTTTTCATATTTTTGGGAAAAATCCCTGTATCTACTGTATAATAGAAGAAGTTATAATACTGAATAAAAATGAATAAATTTCTTTGTTATTTTTTATTTCTTGTATTGATATCTTCAATATTAAAAATTAAATACCATTAATATTAAAAAAATATTCTCTAGATTGAATATTTTCTTAATTTTATATTATTTTTAATGTCTTGTGGTGTTGGAGGGAAAAATACTAAAGAATTTAATGAAGAATCAATTGATTTTTGAATTAAGTTGGATTTACAGTTACATACACTACCCTACACTAATGGACCGGACAGTGCGCTTTATTGGAAACATGTGAAAGTGTAACTGATTTAAGAGTGGGATGGGCACCCACGTGCTGAAATTACATTAGCCACCCTGAGGGGCATGCTTTCCACAAAGTTTTGATACAGAGCTGAGGGTTTTTATGTCCATTCCTGCTTCAAGAACATGGCCAGTGCAGCTATAGATGTCGGACGTGGTCCCCTGGCCTGAATCGTTGCTCTAACTCGTTCCATAAATGTTCGATAGGGTTTAGGTCGGGCCTCTGAGCAGGCCATGGAAGCCGCTTTACAGCCATCTCTGTATACCACTGCTGGACAGAGGCTGAAACATGCAGTGGAGCATTGTCATCCTAAAGGTAACTATCGTCATTTCCAAGCATTTGGCAGAGAGTAGGAACAACCCGATTATCCAAAATGTCTTAGTAGCCTTCGGAGTTCAAGATTCCCGCAACAGCATGCAATGGTCCCAGGCCATACTATGAGAATCCCCCCCCCCCAGCATGATTCCCCCACCTGCTAACTTCACAGTTGGAACGATGCACTCGGGTAAAAGACGTTTGCCTGGCATTCGCCACACTCAAACACGTCCATTCGACTGGAGGAGAGTGTAAGGTGATGAGGCACGTTACACTCCATAAAATTGTTTTCCACTGCTCTACAGTTCAGTCGCGACTTTGCAAATACCACTTGAGTCTGGCGGTTCTGTTGAATGGTAAGAAGTGTGGTTTGTGGATTTTAAGGGCGTTCAATTCCTTCCGCAATGTATTGTGATTGTGATGTATTCCGCAATGTAACCCCTGATGCCTGTTGAAACTCACTGATCACGTTCGCACATGCACTTTGACGATCTCGTCTGATTTTATGTAAATATGCTGGTGCCCGGTCCATTACTGTAGGGTAGTTTATCTCTACATCACCAGCGCCTGCAAAAAATTTACCAAAGCAACTTTGGTGCATTTTTTATTCTATTTTTACTTTTGATATGCTCAATTTCATTGTTTCTTTTATTTTTTTTATATTTAAAGTAGAATTGATTAATTTTCAGTAATTATTACTGTTATTATAATTTCTTTCAAAAAATTCATTATATTTTTTCTTATTAAGTTATTTAACCAATTTCTTTTCATCTAATACTTTTTTTCGTTTTCCTTATTCGTAAGATTATTTTGAAATTTCAAATACAATCTATCTTTTTCTTGTATATGGATAGGTAATTCGGGTGTCATCCAATATTTTTTTAGTTTAATTTTATTGCTTGAAGTTGTACTATTTTTTTCGTTACTGGATTGTTTTTTATATACACTTTTATATGACTTATTTCTTAATTTATAGAATTTATTAAGTATTACATTTGGACTATCATTATATAATTATTGTATCATTATTGTATTTAATAATATTTTTATTAATTTCAGTCATAATTTTATTACAAAAAATGGTTTTGTTAAAGTATTTTTTTATATTTATATGATTATTTGTTTCATTATTTTTAATCATTTGAGTATTAAATGATCAGATAAATCATTGTTTATTATATTATTATGTATGTTTATGTCTTTGATAAATGCAAAGCAGTGATCTAAACATGTTTTGGAGTGCCTAATTTTGGTTCTACTGTCTCTAGTTATTTTCTTAACATAACTAGATAATCCACAGTAAATTTCCAAATAATGTAATGTAGAATAGGAGCAATTATATTCTATAATATTGTTACCGGTGGTTTTGCACCACCCCCGTTCACCGGAGTCGACTCGACCAACTCAGCTTACCTCTACCGAGTCGACCTGTCCTAAGCCTCGTTTGAGGCAATCAACGCCTATAAAACCAGGCGCAGAGCGCCTGAACATCAGAACGTCGTGGGGCAGCGGCCCATCAAGGACTCCACTAAGGGGAACGTGAAGCAGAACGTCGTGGGGCAGCAGCCCATCCAGGTCTCCAGTTGGAGCAGAGAGTACGAGAACGTCTGTGGGCATCCGCCCAGAAGGAAGGACTCCACTTAGGGGAACGTGTAGCAGTGCGACTTCGGGCAACCGCCCAGATAAAGGATCTCAGTTGAGAGAATAACAGAGCGGAATGTCAAAGGACAACCGCCCATAAAGAGGGACTCCGTTAGGAGCGGAGTATACGAGAACGTCGTGGGGCAACCGCCCATTCAGAGGATCTCCGTTGGAAGGAGAACAGAGCGGAACAACTTGGACTTCAGGCAGTGGCCCAGCAACAAGGGCTTCATCCGAAGAGATCCTATTCGACTTTGGCCAGGAGTCCAGAGGCATTCTTTCGGGAGAGAACGTTCGAAATCCAGACGTGGGCAGGTGCCCAGGAGAAGAAACGTCCCAACCGAAGATAGAAGCTGAAGCGACTGCAGGACGTGCAATTCTCTGAAGGATCCCAACCGGGAGACGGGAGCATCGTTTGGTGCCCGACCGGGCGACAGTATCCAGTAGCATATTTGGAAAAGGACCCGCCAGGATTCCCAACCGGGACAGAGAAGACTTTAGCTGTGAAGCCAGTTATTACCGAAGAGGTTCCGGTATCGTTGGACGGCAACGGGAAAAGTCATCCCTTGCCGTGTGAAGTAATCCCTTCGCCGCAGAATTCCGAAGAGGCCCGGTCATCACCCGAAGGCAACGGGAAAAGTCAACCCTTGCCGTGAGAAGTCATCCCATCGCCGCAGAGTGCCGAAGAGGTTCGGTGTAAGGCCTAAGACTACGGGGATCGATTTCCGTGACCGCCCAATCACCGTGGACTTATCCGGACGTCCCGCCAACTGGAGGAAGACCACGCAGACGACATCCCGTTTGGAGGAAGTCAACTCTGAGGGACCGAAGAATCGTTATTCTCGTTCGCAATTACCTGTAATTTATCCTAACCGAGTTAATAAAAGTCTCTGTTATTTTAAAACCTTGTGTTCAGTCGCATTCCGTTACCCCGCCATCGTCCATTTGTGCTCGACACAAAAACACGGTAGCAATATTAATATTCATATCACTCAAAATAATTATATTTTTTTGCTATTTATTACTTTATTAATGATTGAATCAATTTCACTCAAAAAGTTATCTTTATTTGTATTAGGGGATCGGTATATGACATATATTTTAAAATTGAAGAGATGCTTTGTTTCAAAGGCAATTGAAGTTTCACATTTAAAATATGCAATATTTTGAGAATTAGAAATTATTATGAGATTCTTAAAAGTCAATTTTTTTTTTTCAATTTGCGTTTTGAGAAATTCAATCTAATTTGACAGAAGAATATAAAAAAAAAATCACAAAAATCCCTCTACAGATTCAGCTTTCTTTTTGTCTTAAAAAAATAAACAAAATAAGAAAAATATCTCACACATCGTAATTGTAATTAGTTTCTTTATTTTATTTTTAACTTTAAATAAAAAAAAATATCAATTGATGTTCTATAAAATGCTAATTAAGTTCTGTTTTACGATAAGTTTAGACGTTATTATAACTAAAACTAATGATTTCAAAATTAAAAGATTTTGGGGAAAATGAAAATACAAAGCCTTCACTTATAATTTAAAAAATATTAGATTTTTATCTGCAATAGTATTAGAGATATGTTAAGTTATTGAGGGCTGAAATACCGAAACAATGCTTTGAACGTTTCCGTAAAAATAGAAAACCAAACACGGACCGAACAGAGAGTAGCACTCAAACGATGTCTACGGTCATCTTGCTTCTCATTCCCAGAAGATGACTTCCATGACGGAGTCCGAAAGCTTGGACAACTCCAAAATTCTTGCTTGGCTGTAAACCTCAGAAGAATCCTCTAATCTTCGTCGGAAAGTTTAGTTTTATTTGGATATTCGACAGTTTAATTCTATTTTAGCTAGACTGTGATAGCCCACAAATCTCCAAATATAAGTTATCTTTTTCCAGGTCTATATTAGAAAGATAGCTAATTGCACTTAAAAAAAACACCAATCCAGTAACAGGTATTTGTTGATTCAGGATGTTTATATGAGCGCACTATATGATTCAAATTTCTTGTTTTTCCTAATTTTGCTTAGCCTACATCTTTATATGATCTCTTGTCCAAAAGAAATATTCACGCAAAGAAATTTTCAAGCTCCCACATACTTATAGATCACATAAGTAGATGTGGTATAGTGAAAAGGATAAACATAATTAAAGATTGAGCGTTCATTATGTTCTTGATTAATAGAGGTAAATTTGCAGAATAAATTACAAGTAATTTTCAACACTTTTTCTTTATTTTATTGATTCTGATTACAGAAATATAGATTAAGTAGAGGAGACAGGAGAAGCACAGAACAATCTGACTTATTGCAAAATCCTTAGTCAAATACCGAAAAAATGGGATATTCAATTTTATTTCGAAGGAATATATTAACTTGTGGCATTTCTGCAATATTTCATCTCCTACTCAAAGCTGAACTAAGTTTCCTTTCAGCTCATCAAATTCGAATTGAATCGGTCTGTGCTTTAGGCGTCTTGAAGCATCAGTGCTGTGATATACGGAGCAACAATGTTTCAAGTCCATTGCAACTGCCTTGCTGAGGCTAGCATTACGCAACGGTGACAGCAATAACATCCCAAGTAACAAATCCAGACAGTTTTTCTTATTTATCTCAAAATAAAGTTACTTGGACTTGGGACGTTCTTGGAATTGACCGACTCAATTTTCATTTCATGTCTATATTGTACTAAAGAAAATATTTGTATGTCTGTAATTCTCAGCAAGTATAATCGAAATTATATTATTCATTAAAAGAATGAATACTGAATTTTAAAAATTATATTAATAATCATTGTCTCTGAATAATATTGTTTGAAGATATTATATTGAAATTAGTGAAAGTTTTTAATTGAAATCGAAGGTAATGGTGTCTTAAATAGTTTCTTATTCTTACAGTCATCTTGAAAATCAGAATGTAGTGCCATTTGTTTTTCTTTTTCTTTTTTTCAAGCAATGAATCTTTTTGTAATCCTGTATTATGCTGCATGTCTCGAAACCACCTCCATCATTCTGACTACTTGGATCATCTCATCCTGGTGATGAAAAGTTTTCGTGAATGTAATTTCGGTACTAAGAGACAGCTTGGATTGAATGTCTGTTTTGTGGATTGATGTTTATAAGTGTTGGATATGAATTTGATAACAACTCAGCTGTTGAGTTGTTGATAAGTTAGTATGTTCTTCCAGAAATCGTTTAAGACTTTCATTTTCACAAATTATATCGATTCCTCTATAATAACAGACTTAAGATATGATAATTTAGAGCGTAATTCATTGATGAAGCCCAAAGAAATAACAAGAAAATATCGGGAAATTAATTCTAAACTTTTTTTTAAAAAAAAAAAACCACTATGAAAGCTTATTATTCAAAAAGACGGAATGAAAATCTTGTTTCTACTGAAAATAATTCTTAAGTAAATTTTATTTACAGAGAAACTCTCTTTCCGTTACAGAGAATAACTGAACTTTCTTTAGCCCCAATTGCTTAAAAAAGGCACTTTCAATAATACCCCAATAAATTTTATTTTATTTACTTATTTTGTAGAGTGTTCTATCACGAAGTCGACAAACTTCGACAGAGTTTTTGATTAACATTTAAAAAATCTAATGTAAAATTCAAAATTAAAATTTTAAATAATCTACTGATTTAGTGATCTGAAATATTGTGGTAACATTCTTTTAAAACATACGAAACTCTAAAGTTAAGAAAAAAATGCCAATGTGTTTTTCTGATTTTATGATATACACCGGAAAGGCTTCAGCAGTTGGTCTATGTAATTTTAGACCAAAAGTTTAAGCATTTTCTTAAATGTTCTGTGACATCCTATATTATAAAAGCGTTATTCTGTCTGTCATAAGACTTTACGTTTTTCCAATTTTGTGACCAAACTATAAGAGATAGATTGGTCATGTAAATGGATAAAATGTAGATCTTTTAAAGACAAACAAAATGCTACAAAAATCTTTCGAAAAAAGTTTTTGGTTTCCAAGATGGCGCCTTTTAAAGGGTCAAATTTTGATTTTTTCTCAATTTAAACGAAAAGTATAAAAGATGGAAGAGAACATTATATTGAGAAAATGTTGGTATTTGAAAGTTCTATGAAACGATGTATTATTATTCACAAACGCTTCAGCGTTTGCAAGATACATGCAAAAATGTGAATTTTCGGTGTGTGACGCCGACCCGCAATACACCCGAGTTATTCGGAGAAGCCACAATGGGCTGGGAAGTTGTAAATTCCCCGACGATCGCAACATTAATTTGCTAAATAAATAAAGTTTGTTTCTTGAATGCTATATATATGCAAGGGTTCCGGAGCGAAGGGACGGTACCAGGCTATTATTATTATATATTATAAAAATTAATATTATAAATGCGTTATTCTGTCTGTCATTCTGTAAGCAAAATGTTAAATTACAAATTACTAACGTTACTAAAATAGAGAATCTATTCATAAAAAATGAAAATATATTTAACAACTGTCCAACTATAATGATTTTAGCCATATATAAACCACCAAACACAGAGAAAGATAAATTTACTGAAGAATTAGAGAATCTATTCTTAAAAAATGAAAATATATTAAACAACTGTCCAACTAATTGGCGACGTAAATATAGATCTTTTCAAAATGAATGAAAACAATGCAGTACAGAAATACCTAAAACAATATAATGTGCAATAATGGCTTCAAAAATCGTCTTACGGAACAACAAGAAACAACTGTACAATTCATGGAAATACGAAAACAAATATAGATCATATTTTCATAAATAAACATGATATCAAAACACCAGGAATAATATGTAAAGAACGAATCGTTTAAGAGTTGAAAATGAGAAAATAACAGATCCAAATATAATTTATAAAGAACTAATCAATGATGTTAACAAAACAAAAATCATGAAAATCTACTTATAAAAAAAGAAAAGTCCAGACTCACTCACTGACTGACTCATCAACGCCCACCCCAAACCCTTGGACCTAGAAAGCTGAAATTTTGCACAGAGGTTTCCTTTATAATGTAGACAAGGAATAAGACCGGGTTTTTCGAAATTCTTACGGAATAGGGAATAATCTGGCAAACTGACGATGAAGTGTATGGCGGCAACCCCAGGTGTGTGGCACCAACCCCCAATAGTTAAGTATTAAGAGTTAAGTGAAGAAGGCCACAACGGGCTGGCAAGTCGTATTTTCTCCGATCTCAATATTAATTTGCTAAATAAATAAGTTTTTTTTTTTAATGCAAGGGTTCCGGAGCGAAGTGACGGTATCCGGCTAGTGTATAATAAAAATCTTAAAATATAGATTTGTATTTTGTTTTTTAATTTTTTTAACAAGGTTTCTTCATTAAATCTGCTGATAACTTAATGAAGAGTCATGAAGAAACACAGAAGTGAAGAATTAAAAGCACATTTCAAATTTCTTAATGTTCTAAACTTTTTTTAAAAAAAAAAAAAAAAAAAAAAACTATGAAAAGCTTGTAAGTCTTTAATGTTAAATTTTTTAATGTTTTTGTTCTGCTAGCAAAACAAAAAGTATTTGATCCCATCCACGACACCCTTTCATTGTACCGGTGGATACATCTGCTTAGTGAGCCTCTCTGTATCTCTTTCCATTTATAACCTTTTCAATGAATGGGCATAAAATAAAACTTTTTTTATTTAAAATGGTAGTTCAGATACTGTAATAAACGGATATATTTCACGGTTCATGCAGTGATTATGTTTTCGTGAATGTGATAATGGTAACGGACAATGTGGATTGAGTGCTTGTCTGCGTTGGATGTGAAAACAATGCAGGTTGAGTTTGATAAATTAGTAGAGTGGTACCTGGGGTTACGAATTTAATTCGTTCCAGAACCCGGTTCGTAACCTGAAACGTTCGTAACCCGAAGCATTGAAATCAATGAAGTAGAGACGATCTGTTTTAATATGAAAGAATCGTTCCTTTTTATCAACATCCGGTCGTTTATCTGACAAAACGCAAAGAATACGTATACTTCAAGAATACGTATTAAATAAAAAGAAAGAAAACAACCAAATAAATTAAATGTAAAATATTTACGTTTATTAAATACATTATACAAATAAATACATTACGATGTCTTGTTTATATCGGAAAAAGAATCATGTGGGCGTGGAGAGAAGCTTTCAGATGCTAGATGAGACGCCTTTAGTGTGATTTGGTCCCGTAACTTATAACTTTGTACTGTACGCGATCGCTTGTCTCCAACGTTAAACCTTGCTCTCTCTGTCTCTCACCTTCGTTCGTAACCCGAGGCACTGTTCCAAAAATTTTCGAAGTAGTTGTTTTTAACCCGAAATGTTCGTGACCTGAATCGTTCGTAACCCGAGGTTTCACTGTATTTTCTTCTAGAAATCATTTTAGACTTTCTTTTTCACAAATATAGTTATCATATTGAGTTCTCTATAAGAATCGACATAAAGATACGAGAATTTTAGATCTTATAAATATAACATTTAAAAATAATAAAAAATTATTATTTTCAAATGTTATATTTATTTAAACTAATAAATAATTTCTTTTTAAGGCATCATTAAGAATTAACCCTTTTAGTCAGATTTCATAATTTTTCACCAAATAAATAATTCTGTGAAGAAATTTCTCAACTACATTTCTTTTTTCATTTCTTATATATCCTTTTTTACTTCCATTTTTTTATTTTTAAATGATACACTTTGTGCAAATAAAGTGAATTGCAGAATTAAATTTTCAATAGAAAAAGAACATAATAAAAAAATTCCGTGATAAGATATTGAAATCAATACTATATAAGTTGAAAATTTACTTTATGTAGAAAGCCGTTTTTACAGGTTGTTGTTGAATTTCAACTCCTGTCATCCATTTAAACACAAAATTGATGTTTTTAAAAAATCTTAAAGATAGATCTTCGTAAGAAATAGCTAATATACAGATTAATGATAGTATACAGTTATTGAAGAATAATGATTATCTACGGAAATGATTTTTGATGAATTAAAAGAAGTTAAAAGAAAGTTCTTTGAAGAAAAAGGAAAAACTGAAGCAAAGAAGAGGGTAAAGAATATAAACAAGCTTTAGAGATATTTTACCATACTATGGAATGGTTTCGGAAAGAATTCGGAAATCTTCAAGAATGAAAATATACAAATGATTCAAAAGTCGTTACGAAGAATTCGGAACCTATGTTCCAATATGAAATAACCTATAAGCCAAAATTTTCTTATAGGGAATAGTTTACAAAATTAGTTGTTTGACGACTTGTCTTTCTTACGTAAGAATCAGGAAAAGGATTATGTAAAATAAAAAAAGGCTCAAAAATGTTTCACTAAGAGGCGCTTTACAGCAAAAACTACGAAAAAAAGCACAGAAAATAACTAAGACCAACCTAAAATGACATTTTAAACTTTTAATTTTGAATTTATCAACAGTTACGAATAAACTTAGTGAAAACAATGACAGATTAGACACTGCAATGAACGATAACGCAATCTTATTTGCAGAAACACCTGCATTGTAGGAGAAAAAAATGATTACAACTAGTCTTATCAGCTATGATGGCTACTACTTACCGGATCGTGCTTTATTTGTGAAGGTTTTTAATGAACTCCATGGTAATGCTTTGGCTGCTGTTCGTGAATTTTACTGTCGTAAGAACATACGACGCGGACCGATGTCTGTACAACTGTGAGCCACATGATAAGTTGATTCGAGAAAACTGGATCATTAAGAGTTCAACCAGGCGGGTGACGAAGTTTGTCACTAGAGAATTCGTTTAAGATATTTCGACTGCTTTATTGTGACTGTTGAGTAGAACAGACAGGAACTCATGTTTTTTGCGCTCAGTAGTTCTCGTGCAGTATAAAGGCAGTGACACGTCTCGTTTGGCATAGCGTGGAAGATACTGTGACAGTAAGCATATTTTTTTCCAACAAACACCAGCAGCCACAAACATCAGCTGCTTGATGCCGACTAGGACCATCGACTCAGCTTTGCATTGACCGCTGTTGTCAGAATGGAAGTTGATGTGTCGTGGTCGTGGAATATACTATAGAGCGACGAGGCACATTTTTATCTTAATGGAACAGTTAACACTGAAAATCATCGCATCTGGGCCTTGGAAAATCGTGTTTTCTAAGACCGTCTGGTATGGATTCATTTCCATATTTGTCACCGAATCATTCTAATTTGAAGAAGTTGCTCCTAAAGACCAATAACATCATGAGATATCATGATGTGCCCCAGAATTTTCTCGTATCCAACGTACGTGGAGGTGAAATATCTTTCGCATATCAGATACAGTAGAATAAGCTGTAGTATGAGCGACACTTCTTGCAATATTTACATGATGTGAGAGACTGTTGTGCATTGTGCGAATCAGTAGAATAGCTCAAAAACGGCCATGGTCACAACAGTAACTGCCTTCTAGAACAATCTGTGACCTCCACGAACGGCAACACTACTGTGCGGCATGGACATGAACACGATGAGGTGATTGATGAGATCTTGGGGAATGCTTCGCCACTCGTGAAGGCGGCTAATCTCCAGCTTTGAAAGGTGATGGAGGTGTAATGCATCTAGCAGCAATGCGTCTATCAAGGTCATCCCAGACATACTCAATGGGATTTAAGGCTGGTTAGCAAGCTGGCCACTTCATCCGATTGGTGTGTTCTTCTTGCAGCTTTTGCCCACTAATCGAGCAGGTGTGGGAACGAGCATTATCGTCCATGAAAAGAAAAGAATCACCAATGGCTCCAGGATACGGCATGACAATCGGATAGAGGATCGCTTCTCTATACCTCAGGGTTAGTAAACTGTCATTTCGTTTGAAGTGGAGGTCAGTACGTCCACCCATACTGATTCCTGCCCGCCATTAGCCTACCACCACAATATTGGGATGTTTCTTGCACAAATGCGGGGTTCTTTCGTGTTCCACGTTCCTGAAGATTAGGATTCATCGATTCTCAGGCTGGAGACTGAATCGCGACTCACGGAGCCGACACTATTTTGGCGTGCCTCTTGTTCCTCTATCCAGTTTCTACGGTAAAGAACAGTGCTATGCGTTTAATGGGATACACCATGTGCATAGATGCCACCTTAACAAAAGCGATTGGGAATAGTTTGAAGTGACATCTTGTGTCCTGCTAACGTTTGACGAAGCCGTTATAGTCCCATTGCATTCTGCCGATTATTCCGGCGGGCTGTTAACAAGATGTAGCGTTCATCCCCTGCTGTAGTTGCTCGTGAACGGTCTTGCCCTTGCCTTCGTGGAACATTTCCTTCGTTCTTTCAAATCGAATCCATAGTAGGGAAATTACGCTTTGAGACACTACTGACATCCGCTACCTCTCGCTGTGTCTATTCTTCCTATGGCTTTCCATGCCATCGATTCTGGTAAGTAATGCTGTTGCGGCATTGTACCACCTGCCCACTTGCCGAAACTAACTTTCACATTGTGCACGGACGGCTACTGGAGTTCCTACAACTGCGCACTTCTCCCTTCGGACCACCTTCTGACATCACCAATGCCTGAGTCACGTATCTAAGTGAATGAAAATTGCTGATTCCACTTCAGGAAAGAATAATAATTGATTATAGTTCATACTGTCACAGCATCCTCACGATATTTGCCGGAATCCCTAATTGTTTTGACCAATATACATTATGTAGATAAAAGTTTTTAATTTAATATCTATCTATGTTATCTTCAAGCATTTTATTCATTTCTTTTTCCGAATTTCTCAATACTATAATATCTGCAAATCTTATGCAATATATATTTTTCGCATTTATACTAATTCCTTTAGTTTTAGCTTTCATAGTTTGGATTGCCTCCTCGATGTATAGGTTAAATAAATATGGAGAAAGTGGGCGTCCCTATCTTACTCCTTTCTTAATTTTCGCTTCAGTTGTTGCCCCAATGAAGTGAATGAGTGTTCTTTGACCCTTATATAATTGATAGATAAATCTTCTATTTTTCCAATCGAATCCCGTCTCCTTCATAATTTTAAACAATATTCCCATCTCACTGTATCAAATGCTTTCTCTAAATCTATAAATCTAAGATAAACTTTCCTATTCCTTTCCATACTTCTTTCCAGAATCATTCTCAAAGCGCAAATTGCTTACCTAGATCCTCTACCAGCACGAAAGCCAAATTGATCTTCATCTAAATATTCATCAATTTTCCCTTTAATTCTGTTTTTGACTATATGTAGTAGGATTTTAGAAACATGCGATAGCAGTGAAATTATTCTATAGTTGGAACATTCCTGTGTATTTACTTTTTTTGGTAGTGTAATAGTTCTGCTTTTCACAAAATCTTTCGGTAATTCACCGGATTCGTAGCATTGATTGCTTACATTAAACAATTGTGTTTTTGTTCTATTTCCCGCATTTTTTAAAAGTTCAATAGGTATGTTATCCATTCCTGTGGCTTTTCCCTTTTTTATATTTTTAAGAGCCTGTTCAAATTCTTCTATCATAATTGCTGGACCCAAATTATCTTTTCTGATTGCACAATTTATACTTTCAATAAATTTGTTATCATTTTCTCCATGTTATCATCATGTAATTCTTCTACATATTCTTTCCACTTGTCATAGTTTTCCTCATTATTTGATAAAATTTTGCCTTTTTTATCTTTGACCATAGTTGATCTCATTTTTATATTTGGTATTAGCCTTTTAGTTTCATAATAGACTACACGTTATCTTACCTTCCTTTCCTTATATCATCTTCAATGTCTTTAGTCATTTCTTTTGTCTATTTCTCTTTTTGATTCCTACATTTATCAGTTATTTCGTTTTTAATTCTCTTATAACTTTCTATATCGTTTTTCTTTTTAAGTTTGTTTTTAAATTGGGGCTTAAAAATAAATACAAAGAAGACTAAAGTAATGATAGTTGAAAAAAAATAACGAGAAAACGAAAGCAAATATAAAGATAGGAGGAAATAATATTGAACAAGTATCAAAATTTTGATATTTGGGAAGCTACATTACAGACAATAGCAGACAAGTTCTGAAGAAATAAAAAGAAGAATAGCTATCATGAAACAAGACAAAACAAAAGAAATATACTGACATAAAACCATCTGGATATTGAAACTAAAAAGGCCTTTGCAAAAAGTTTTTCATGGAGCATCCTGATGTACGGCTGTGAAATCTGGACGTTGGGGAAACAAGAGATTAATCGCCTTCAGGCAGCTGAGATGTGGATATGGAGGAGAGTGATAAAAACTAGTTGGACTGATAAGAAGACAAATCAAAGTTTTGGAAGAGGTGGAAGAACAGAAAAAAATTATTATAGGATTTTGAGAAAAGAAAAACAAAATTTTTGAGACATATGATTAGACACAACAGTTTTTTAAAAATTATTCTGGAAGGGAAAATTTCAGGAAAAAAGGGAAGAGGAAGACCAAGAAGAAAATTCTTGGATGACACAAAAAGGGTTCTGGAATTCCGAAGCTATTATGAATTAAAGAGAACGGCTGAGGATAGAAGAGCAGGGTTGCAACGACAAGGCGGTGCCTTTAGTACCTGACTGACTATCTACCTATCTATCTATCTATCTCTACATATATATGTAGTGGGGTCTTGTACCACTGTACAAACGAACTTAATTCGTTCCACGAATCGGTTCGTGATATGAAAAGTTCGCAGTACGAAACGCGATTTCCCATAGGATCGAATGGGAAATAAATTACTTGGTATCGGATCCTCCACAAAAAAAGGCCACCATTTATATAAATACGCTATTTATTCTTTCTCTTGGTTACAGGTTCATGCTGATGTCACCCCTCATTCATATTGATAATATTTATGAAGCTGGAAGTATGGCAAACTTTTAGCGATCCATCGGTTGTCGGAATTCACGCGAACCATGAAAGAATGTTGCGCGAACTTGTTGCAGCACGTTTGGACGGGACCGAACATTTCGGCGATCAATTCATTTATCTGATTTTACTTCAGTTGACGGCTAGCATTGGTGAAGTGAGCTTGATTTTCATGTCATCAAAATGAAATAATCCAAAGAGATTACATTAATGTTCATCGAACTTTATCAAAAGAAAGAAATAATTTGGAATTCCAAAAATAAAAATCATTTTAAAAAATTGTTAAAAAATGTCGCTGATCTGCACGAGGCTTAATATCTCATGGAATACTTCAATTTGAACCAGTGTTCGTCGTATGGGCGTTCGACGTACGAGGCCCCGCTGTATATATATCTATATGTATATATATGCTAAGTACAATAATGAAGACATCCATTTCATTTTATATACCTTGAAATTAAAAAAATCTCCCTCACTAATTTCAGATTTCTGATATTACTCCTTCTCTTTTCATTTTTCATCAGTGCATTTAATCTCAGGGATTAGGCCTACATGCACAGAGTATAAAGCTGGAAACAGTAAGTGTGAAGGCGCTTTGGATTGCCTTGTAAAAAAATGGAGTTATACTTCTTCTTTTTGTTTTTTTTGGAAATGTTTTGGTTGGACGGTCCAATATGTCTCTCAACTCAAAAAATTCATTTGGGGTCACGACTTCAGGCAATCACTAAACCAGATACAAACATTCTTTCTAATCCTGTAAATCTTAATCAATTTACTATCTTCCTTTCTTCTTCAGATGAAATAAAAAAAAAGAATTATGACTATTTTCAATGTTTTATTTTCTTTCTTAGTGCAAAATATTATGTTTTTCAGAGAACTGAAATAAGAAAGAAATCACTCCGTCTCATAATAACATTTCGTGAAGATTCCAAAAGAGAGAAAATTTCAAAACTATACTCAAGTTAATTACTTGCAATTAAAAATGTTTAACGTGCCTTTTATAATACTATATGCCGACTCTGACTACATTGGCACTAAAAAATTCCCAAATTTATAAAAATTAAAATAACATATGCATCGCACGTTTCCGAACCCCTATGAATCGGGTTCCATCTTCAAGCATTAAAAATCCCCTGCCTTGATAAAAATATTCCCCCTTTTTTATCGGGAGTCGTCGTTCATGAGAGGAGGCGGAATCATTTGCTGGGATCTTTTATATATAAATTATCCCTGATGGTCGGTCATTCAAACACAACGGAAGCAGCTGTCTGCTTATAAAGCGTCCCCTAATTGTCATAGTAAATCATAATCCATATTCAGAGGTCCTGCTTATAACTACCTCTAGTTCTTATCATTCCTGACTCGTAAACTCGCGCAAATATATATATTTTTTTTTTCCTAAAACCTCCACATTTTGGGTATCCAGGGAATGTTCCGTACTTGCATTTGATCTTTTCAGCAATCTTTTCCTCCATGCAGTTGCGAAAACATTTGAATAACTTCCAAAATCGGTACACGGCTTTTTGATTTGATTTTTGATCTTGAGGTACGAAAGTTTAAAAAACAAGTGAATATAATTTTGTGCTAAAGCATAAATTTAAGGGCGACATGTAATAATAAAAAAATTTAAAAATAATAATAATAATAATAATAATAATGTAAGGAAAAATAAAAAAAAAGTTAGGAAAAAATAAAAAAACATTAGGAAAATAAGAAAAAAAAAAAAACTCGCGGACTTTGAGAAAGAAAAGATTAAGAGAAAAAAAACTTATATACAAAGTTGAACTGACAACCTTCAGTATACGAGTCCGAAACCTTAACCGTCAAGCTGTAGCTGACAAATTGAAATGAGATAGTTGCATTTCTAACATTTAGGCTAATATCAGAAATCCAATTAAAACAATATCAATTATCTCGAATATGGGGGGGCGTTGACCCCTGAAAATACCCCATTCTTACAGTTTTTGACCTCTTTCACACGATGGTGAAATCAGTTGGTCGATCCGACCTTTCGTTCGGGAGTTGTTAAGAGATGCACAGACACGGACGGACGGACAGGACAAAGACAATAGGTACCAATTTTGGTCGCTATCACAATAGCTCCCAAATGTTCGCTAAAGTTTCAGTAGTAATAAAATATATTAAAATATAATAATCAGTGCTACAGAATTAAACTTAATTCTACTTCAAAGTCAAGGAAATTTAATCGTCAGTTAGTTTCCAAACCATCTCCCGGAAAAAAAAAATCATAATTTACTGCAATAAAAGATGTTTCTGATAAAATAAGACCAGTGGGTTACACACTGGGTTACACACTGGGTTTAATATACACTGATATATTAAAAACATTTAAAATACAAGCAAGCTTTCCAACCGACCTGCGGTTCGTTTTCAAGCAAATGAAATTTCAAATAAAATGAGAACTATAAGAAGACAAAAAACTAAAGTATCATGGTCGAATTCACGTGAAGGACGGGTCCAATAACAGGCCAAGGTTGAAGTCTTTCAATACAGTCATTGTGGTCCATTTCCAATATGAATGAGGGGTGACATCACTACGCATGAAGAAAAAACTTATAATATTTCTTTAAGCATAATATTACAATAAGAACGGATCAAAATATACTAAACGTTATAAAATATATTAAACAAAACCAATTTAATTAAATAAACTTAACTAAAAATTAGAGCTTAAATTAATTTTTACTTATACAAAATTATTATAATTTTAAATTTTTAGCGAACCCATATTGTGATATAGCTTGAACTGATAGCACATCGTTGTAACAGCGTGGATGAGTTAAAATATGAAATGACTCTTTGCATTTACGAAGAAAATCATTTAATTCATTGCAAATAACAATAGGATTTCCAAAATCTAGCACATGATTGGATTCCCTGGCATGCAGAAATGTGAAGTAATTTTGGTACATATTACGGACATATTATTGCATGCTGGGAAATGCGTTTCTTTAATGTTTGCCGTGTTTCGCCAATATATCGACATGAGGCAGTAATACACGGTAACGCATAGACTTCTCCTCTAGGGTTAGCCATCATAATAAGATCACATCTATTACCAGGTCTATCGGCTTAAATCCACTGTTTGCTCATAAATGGCGTACGTGGTCCTATAAAACGACTATCGAACGGCCGTATTGTTAGTTTCATGCGTTTGATATCTGGCAACAATAAGCAGTGCACAACAACAGCAATTACAAAGAGGAAATTAATTTTTTCCTGTGTTAATCATGTCGAGGTTTGTGCCAAAAAAGGAGCAAACGCGGGGAGCTCTGCTTTTCTGCTTCAATCTCAAGAAATCGGCGGTCGAATCGCACCGAATGTTTGTGGAGGCCTACGGCAACCGTACTCTATCGGAAACAACGTGCAGAGACTGGTTTCGTCAGTTCAAAGACGGCAATTTTGATGTTACCGACAAGGAGTGTGAAAATCGGCCTAAAAAGTTTGAGGACAGTGAACTGCAAGCCCTATTGGACGACGATGATATGCAATTGCAAAAAATGCTTGCCGAGCAATTGGGAGTTGCTCAACAAACCATTTCCGATCGCCTACGTGCCATGGGAAAGGTCCAAAAGATCGGAAAATGGGGCCTGCACGAATTGACCGATCGTCAGATGGAGCGACATGCCAAAACACATGCGAAATTTTGCTTGTCAGACAAAAAGAAAGTCCTTTCTGCATCGGATCATTACTGGAGATGAAAAGTGGATCTATTTCGAGAATCCTAAATGCAAAAAATCGTGGGTTGACCCTGGCCAACCATCAACATCGTCCGCAAGATCCAATCGCTTCGGACGGAAGAAATGCTGTGCGTTTGGTGGGATCAGGAGGGTGTCGTCTACTATGAGTTGCTGAAACCAGGGGAAATTGTCAATGCCCATCGCTACCACCAACAACTGATCAAATTGAACCGTGCTCTTTCTGAAAAAAGGCCAGAATATCAGAAAAGAAAAGACAAGCTGATTGTTCTCCATGACAATCGCGTCAAGAATGGTCCGCAACTACTTGGAGGCACTCAACTGGGAGCTACTACCCCATGCCGCTAACTCATCAGACCTGGCACCTTCTGAATACCACTTGTTTTCGTTGATGGGCCACTCACTTGTTGAGGATCAATTCAATTCCTATGAAGACATCCGAAAATGGCTTGATACGTGGTTTGCCTCAAAAGGGAGGAAATTTTTTTGGCAAGGTATCCACAAATTGCCCAAGAGATGGGATAAATGTGTAGTTAGCGAGGGGCAGTACTTTGAATAAACCATTTTTTCATTTTCTATTGAAAAAACGTGTTTTTTATTCCTAAAAAACAGCGGATTTAAGCCGGTAAACCGGGTAAGTTTATTGACATAATTTGCAATTAATATTTGAACTCCTGATGTGATTGTAGAGGAGGAGGTGGTATTTTGGAACCCTGACATTTCACTGACAGGTAGGTATCGCACCATCCCGGTGGAACTTGAAACTTGTTGCCCTCACCCTCCCGACCACAGGTTTGACGCCTCAGTTACTTGCTGCTCGTTAGATGAAGCGTAGATAAGTGTTTGTTGCAGAACGCGGTTTCGAGAACTTTTTTTTGAGGTAAGTGTTTATATTTTCTGTGTCTCCTACATTGTAGGAAACTAAGTTTTAGTGCATCATATGTGTTGTACAGTTCTTCTTTTGCCAATAACCAATGAAACATGTTATTAATCTACAAGTTGTATACGGTAGATCAACACTAATCCAAAATGGCGAATGCAAAATATTTGAAACACCAAGGTGGTGGGTATACAAAAATCAACTGGAATCATCTAAAAAAGACATTGCAGAGAGAGCTCCAGGACATAGGCGTGGATGAGGACAAGGCCGAGGTCGTTGCAGTAAAAAAGGAAGAAAAGAAAACAGAGCGGAGGATATAGATGTGCCATCAACATCTGGAGGTGGTTTCTCATGGCTCCATCACATCCAAACCAGACAGAAAAAAAAGCTGCGAGAAAGGGAGCTGCCAGCTTTTCTGATTAGTCATCTAAAGCAGAAGACTTTGTGGCAGCTGAATCTGGAGATTCAGATTTTGAATTCCCAGCTGGGGAAGATGAGCCACGTCAAGAGGTTGCTAAATATCTATTTTACGATGAGACTTTTTCAACTTCACGACCAGGGGAATTGTGGGTACAATGTGTTATGTGCAGTTGTTGGGCACACAACGAATGTGCTGAAGCGGAAAAAGACTACTATGCATGTGATTACTGCCAATAACTGTTTATTTTATTTTTGCTCAATATTTTTTACTTTTCTCAATTTACTGTTTTATTTTAATTCTTTAAAACTGTTTTCAGACCATTGGAATGCTATAATGTAAATGTCAAACTGACCATCCTTGTTAGATATCTATTTTTAATAAACAAAACCATGTTTTTGAGCAAGATATTGAATTTTTATGAAAAAAAAATGGGGTTCCAAATTACCCTCCCCCAATCACCAGATCATGGTTTTGACTTTTTTCACATTTTACAAAATAATAATATCTTTAGGTTTAGGGATAGTAGCTAGCCATTTAGGATAGTTATCTGGGATGTTGCTAAAGCTATTTGCGCCTTCAGTTTGGATTTCAAGCTTATTGGTGAACCATGGTGACCAAAAGACAAAGTGGGGTTGCAAAATACCACCTTCTCCTCTAATATCAAAATTATGCAAAGTTTTTGTTCAAACCGGAAATGAAATTGGATTAAAAGGAATAGAGACAAAGTTACATTTAGAAACAATCCTTGGTTTTGGGTTATAAATCCTATCAAGATAGAATGCATTGTTAGCATTAATAAATGGTTGCGGATAATAATTAATTAACAAAATATCATTAATTTTCTAAATTTCATCATTGAAACATTCAGTCGAGCTAGAAATTACAAAGGCTCTACTAACAGCCATGCGGATGACATTTCTTTCAAACAATGTAGGGCATGCAGATTGGATATTAAAGTCAGACTTTCTGAAAACAGAAGTTTGAAAACCTGTAGGGGTTCTGCGTATTGCCACATCCAAAAAAGCAATAACCCCATTTACTTCTTGCTCGATCTTAAAACCAATATCGGAATGAATACCATCCAAAATATCCTTAATGCCAAAAGGAATTTGATTACATGTATAAAAGAACAACTCATCGACATACCTGCAGCAGAGCGATGTATATAATTGTCCAAGGTCGAAAATCGCAAATGCCGAATCCTCAATGTAACACACATTTCTGCCAATGCTGCAGATGCAGCAAGCCCCATGAACAAGCCAACGGATTGCTTATACATGTTATTATCAAATTGGAATATTTGGATATTATATAACGCTTTAATAATAGGCAACAATGTTTGACATGCATTAGATCCAATAAAATTATAATAGTATTTAAGCTCAAAATGGTTAAGCGAATCAACAATTAAATTAAATGGATGTAAACTATGAATCCACATCTAATGAAAAGAACTCTTAATTAGGTTCTAAATGCGAATCCTTCAATCTTTTTGCAAACTCAGCACTGTTAGCAACAGCTAATCTGGAATATATATTCAGTTTAACAAGCTAATTATATATAATTTGAGAAAGTAACTTAATGGCCGATGTCAAACAATTCACTATAGGTCGGACCAGATATAATCCATCACCATCTTTGTCTTTATGGATTTTTGGCAAAATGCGTAGCCTAGGAATTGTATGATAACTGTCCTTCAGATTTTGTTCCGGCGTTGCTGATATAAGTCCTTCCTAAGCCAACTTCCTAGCCGTTTTTCTAATTTAGCACTTCTTTAGGTTGATTAGAAAAGAACGCCATTCCTTCGGTAGAACTGATGAATTTGGAATCGATACTTTTGTACTGTGTTTTAGTGAGGACCACAGTGGCCCCTCCTTTATCAGCTGGAACAAAAATAAGGTTCGTATTTCTGCGCAGTTGTCCTAATGCTTGCTTTTCTAAAGGGATTAGTACGTCCCTTTGAGAGTCCTTAAGAAAACTTTTTCGAATGATACCTCCAATTTTTTGTCGTGTGACCGGATTGACATTTTTTTGTGATTTTACTAATCCTTCTTCGATTCGCGCAACTACATCCTCTGGCTTGGGTCTTGCCAATAGCTCAAATTTAAGTTCCCTACCGAGCAGCTGCGTTTGTGGAACTGCTAGCTCTGTCCTACTTAAATTATAGACCCTCTTACTCTCGTAATCATAGGCCGACCATCGAATCATATTAAGGCGGATTAGCTTCTGGATGTGGGTTTGGGCAATGTTCTCATAAAATTTAAAATAAATGCATGCCCGAATTGCAACATGCGTATAAAGAGTTCGAAATATATAAAAATATCTCTTAATTTTCTTAAAAAACTACAGCACGAAACCACATTTTTCCAACGATTTTATTCCTAGTATGGATTAACGAATCTTTTTCTTCCAAAAAGAAAAGAAAAAAAAACCGATTAATATCACAAGTGAGATTACGTAAAATTACCAAAATTTTAAAGAAAACTTTCAGCTTAACTGGATTAGAATAGCTCCATTCCGCCGACATTTCGAAATCTGAATTTTATTAAATTCCGCTAGATGGTGCAGCTTACTTGATGTTTCTAAAGTCACTGCATGGTCTTTGTGACTTTAGATGTTTCATTGGTTAAAACCGATGTCATCAGTTCTATCAGCGAGGATAAAGCACTTTGAAAACGCTTTTGCTTTAGGACTTCGAAGCTGACGTTCTCGAATGATTACATCACGCCAGCGACGGTTAATCATACATCTCGATCATACATCTAATGAATATTCCAGCGTTACTTTATTTCATAGCCCGTCCCCCTTAGCTTTTTTTGTTTCCAGAACCCCCATTAATCTCCAAATTTTTATCACTTTTTTTTACATTACCTTCTCCGCCTATAAATTTTTTATATTGAATCCAAGTCAAAATTTCCCTTATATAGCCTCTTCCAAAATTCTCAGTTAATTAAATTCCCAAATCCAATATTATGTAATAGACTCTTTTACCCTTGTCCTCTAACAACTTGAATGTTTTCCATTTTTTTTCTCAATGAACTTTCCACACAATGAAAACATTTCAAATAATATTAAAACAATATTTAATTTCATTCACATCTCTGTTTTTCTACTCTTTCCAGTCAATTTCATTAATCTTGTATTAATTGCTTAAATGTTTTATCTAACCTTAGGTTTCTTAATATTTACTTAACTTACAGTACACATATATATATATATATATATATATATATATATA
>JAFIDM010010028.1:69626125-69663442 GCA_023159025.1 Thereuonema tuberculata | reverse complement strand
ATATATATATATATATATATATATATATATATAACCTTATCAGGACAAGGCTAGGAAATCAGAGACGAGAATTCACTTTCCGTCAAGGATACACCTGAGAAACCCAGGGCGGACAAAACACAGAAGAAACAGCCATGTCACGATTGGGATTCGAACCCCACACTGGCCACACACGGCAGACCGCTGTAACGTCACCGGATTGATGACAAAGACACTGGCTTTAAAACATAACAATTTTATTTCAGTAACCACAGCTTCACATATAATTTCTCCTTCTCAAACTACACCGAGCGACTAGCTCCTTCAACTATCACAAATCAACTCTCTCGAACAATCAAAATTTTTACTCAAAAACAGATTAATCCCACAATATCACATTCTAATCCTCTCGGGCGCTAATCTTAACAATTAAACAACAGCTTAACTTCGCTAATTCTCTGTTCGAAAACAAATTTCAAATTAATTAAAAATACAAAATTTAAGAACTGATTTACAGGAAATTTAAAAAAAAAATATTTAAACAATAAATAATATTATTTCTTAAATTCAGAATTTTACAATAAATAAGTTTTTTAATCATTAACAGAACATTAATATTAATAGAAACAAATCTAAATTACTTTAAATAAATCCACTATATTACATCACCGTCTAGACCGCTCGGCCAAGCCGGTATGGATATATATATATATATATATAGCTGGGAGGCAGAGGGAAACAGCATTTTCGTAATAATAATTGTATTTTTTTAATTTATAACTTCTACATCTTCCTTCTATACTAATGGAATCAAGTAACCCATTTCTTTAATGAACGTGAACCTTGAAAATCCTTACCCTAAATGCCACCTCTCAGCACCATATTAGCTCAACCTAATCCCACCCTTTCTACCCAAATGCCCAGTATGAACATCTCCCATTGTTTCGTCATTGACATGTCGATCTCATGCTTTTGAAATCCTGAGTCCTTTTCTGCCTTGAAAACCTTATTGCGAACTGGCCTTACAACTAAGCCTTGCAGCAAAATAGGTCATTGTATTTATTTTCCTCGCTGGATATTACAGTGACTGTTAAAACAAAGCTATTTAGGCAGGAAATAGAATTGGAGTGGCTAATAAAATGCTAGTAATATATAATTCCTGCAATCTTACATGTCCTTTGGCTTACTAATTAGTATGTCCAATTAACTGCACCTTAATAAATTAGTCATCAGATGTTCCAGAAATTTAATGGACATGGTAATACTTCCTGAAATACGTTTGGACAGTTTTTCCATGACACCCATTCTCTTATTAGGTATTGATAAAAGATAATGTTATTCAGTTATTATAAAGAACATAGAATAAAGGCTGGTATCTCGACTCAATAACTTTTAATGTGTATTCGGAACAAATAGTTTATTGATATTTTAAATTCATTTCATCAATTAAACATTGGTTTCCGTTGAGTTCGTATTCCTACCATTTCTTCCACCTTTTAGTGATAGCTGCAACTTTTACACAACAATTCAGATACATCTGGCTCGTGACAACAATGGCTGACACTTAAAAGCATGCAGGATAATAATGAGCATCAAGCGAGCTACAGTTCCATTTAGAATCTGAAGCTGAATTTGAACTTACATGTCATTTAAAATTTTCTGACATGGAATTAGGAGTAAGTTATTCTTTAGATATCTGTTTCTTACAGTTATAAAGCTTTTATCCATTGATTGCTGTCTTTTAAAATAAATACCATTTATTACATACTTATTTATTTTTTTGATCTCTTAGGTTGAAATCTAATGACTAAAAATTCATTTCCGTACATAAGCCTTTCAACATGGTCTCCATAGAAATCTAAAATCCACTGTAAAAAGACTGCTGGTATCTTAGGCGCTATTTGAATGTGTATAATTTGTTTCTGTATGTTCCAAATTTCTACAGTTTATCGAAATGTCTTCTGAAGATGTAGTTCCACACTGCTGGAGTCAACTGCCTGAGATTATTATCAACGACATTTTTTCCCGTTTGTCTGTTTTCGATCGGTCTGCTGCTAGTTTGGTGTGCCACAGCTGGTCCCAAGGCTTCAATTCTCCTTTGCTGTGGAGAAATGCTGCTGTATTTTTCCTGGGAATTCCTAATAAAATACAGAACTTCGAACTCGACACCAATAGGAGAATTCCAGCGCTACATGATCGCTGTGCTTTGAAATTCGCAGCTCGGTTTGGGAAGTACGTTAAGGCACTAATCGTGTCTTATCATCCTATCTACAGATGCAGGAGCGAAGTCGTAAAAAACAAAGTTGAGAAGTTCCTTAAGAGGTAAGTTACTGAACAATCTACAGTTTAAGTCGTTTACGGAATAACCCTAATTGCATGACTTTTTTTTTAACATAAAAACTTGGGTACATGTTGATTCACTAGAATGTGTTTTGATCCTTTTGTCTCCAAGTCATGCATTGACAACGACAACATCGGGCATATGGTAAAAGAT
The DNA here is from genome assembly GCA_023159025.1 of Thereuonema tuberculata. NCBI lineage: Eukaryota > Metazoa > Arthropoda > Chilopoda > Scutigeromorpha > Scutigeridae > Thereuonema > Thereuonema tuberculata. The sequence goes on along the minus strand of JAFIDM010010028.1, from coordinate 69,660,969 downwards.
TTTATGGTAGGCCTATCATTTTTTGATGCGAGCTTTTATTGGGTAGAAGCCAAGAAGTGAATTTAACATCACACATGTGCTTATTATAAATGCTGACTATGTTGGGGTAATCTATTTAATTTTTTGAATTTTCAGTTTTAAAAAAATGTCTTGACTTTTGGTTTTGATTTAGTACCACACAATAATGGAAGAAATGATACGGCTTTATAGTTGCAAAAGTATGTATTCTATTTTTGGCTAGAGCTACTAATAATGGTAGACCTGAAAACTAATTATCGTAATATAATTTTTTTTTTCATGAGAAATAATTCTTAATGAATTATTTTTGTAGATTTTCTAATACACTAACAAATTATAATATCTCTATTTTATTAAGTAAAAGAACGCATATATTATTTCTAAATGTATCAGCAGTGTTTATTGTAAATATATAGGAAATAATTTGAGAATTAAGACATGAATTCGACACTTATTGAATAACGATAAATTGACATGGCTGACAAGTAGTGCATCGAGTTCCCAATTGGAAACATTTCATTAATGATTGAGAAAATGTAATCTAAAGACTCCAGTAATGAAATTAATTTATGTACTTCTTTAGAAAACATTTATATTTATAAGGAATATTTTTTTCAGAGTTAAAACCTTCATTTTAGTTGAGGATTTTGTATCACAAAAACAATCTTTGAATTCAACACGTGAAACAGAAGAAGAGCGACTTCTCATGTCTGGTGATAACTTGTGGTGCCACCTATTGGTATATTTTTGGTTTAAAATAACTATGGTCCCAAAAGATAACAATGTATTCATAGCAATATGAACAGGTGCTGTAAAGGAACAATATCAAATAAAGGGGTAATGTAACAAAATATCAATTGACCAAGTAGAAAATTTTTGTGAATTAAATTTTTGATTGCGCACACGAAGTCTGGCTTTTCTACTTAAATGTCATTATTCTTTGTCTATCTGTGCCTGTAAAAAGATTGGACGGACATGATGTGGTATATTGCTTACTATGGTCCCACCGAAATCATAGGCACACTTATTTTGATCTCCAAGCTTCACATCCCTCAAAAATGACCCCTGAAATCCCTCGCTAAAACAACTGGACTGCTTTCTTTGAAATTTGGTGTGGTGATTATTTAGGGACCAAATAAGCCATATACAAGCGCCATTATGTTGATCACCCCACCCACCCAGAATTCAAAATGCAATTCACTCAGTCCCCACTAGGGATTGGATAGCTGAGGGTATAACTAAGAGAGATATTATAAGTAATGTTGTCTGGGGTTTAGCTTAAATGTGAAATATGGCGACCACTAAGTCAATCTACTGTTATGCGCATGCGTAAATAGACGAAAAATACAACAGATTTGCTGCACGATAAAGGCTATAAAATATATTTATTCTGTGTGTTATTTAGTATGTGTTGCTTCGAGGGTCAATTTCCATTGCTTTTTTTTATTTGTTCAGTTTCAAGCAGCCTGTACTGCTACCAAATGCAGTGATTCAAAAGGTTTGTTAACTAATTTAATTTCCACGAAAACACGTATGGTCACGATCTGTATTCAGAGGTAGTAATGTATCAAACTTCTTCGTTCAAGATTGAAATTTAAATTTGGCTAGTGTATCTTATTGAAAAGTTTATCTTTTCTAAGCTCTTGCTTACAAAAATTATATTCATTGAAATTCTGGGCTGCTGACTTGTCTCCCATAACTGAAACAGCAAGAGTATTGACAAAGAATGCTAAGTCGTACTATTTGATTCGAACGTTGGTTTATTTGTTTGTAAGTGCATCACGCTAAAAGGCTTAACAGATTTGTAGAAAATTTTACGTTCTTTATTCGAACTTAAAATATACATTTAAACATTTATTTTTGGTACATTTATTTTTGGTGTCCACCTCTTCAAAAATGACTTTCAAAATTCTTCGCTAAAGCTACTGGGCTGATTTCTTTAAAATTTGTATGATGCTCATTTATAGTCCAACTTTCATGAGCACATGAGAACCCCTGGTAATCCTGGTTCTCTGTTTCTGTGGACTCTATTGCATTTTCTACTTCACTAAAGTTTAGTTATGTCACTGTAATGAATACCCTGCTGTTAATAATACCATGATTAAGATCCAAGAAGCCTGTAAAGTACAAATTTAACAAAAGTTTATATAGTATTACAAGTATCATTGTTTGATGGTACTTGGCATTCATGTTGCTAACTTGTTTCGATGTGAATAATTTGCTTCTTAGAAACCGCTACATGGTTAATTATCATTCCCACATACTGCATACAGATAGTAAGTAAATATATCTTGAAAATATCTTTCGCAAGAATTTAAAATAAAAAATTTGTAATAAAATTATACTAGCAAACGTTATAAATAACCAAAATACCTAGATTGTTACATTAATAAGTCAAGTTTCCGTAATTGGAGATTACATTCTAAAAACTGCTGAAGAAATCTAAGTTTTTTTTTTGGAAACTGATTGTAGAACACTGGAATATGATTTAATAGCAAGAAAATTATGTTGAACTGCAGACTGCAACATTCCAATACCTAACCAACGTTTTGTAAACAAATCTGTAATAATCTAAATTTACCAGCAACTTTACTTTTTGACTGATCATTCCTTACTCTTAGGTCGAATATGTATCATAATTTGGAATCTTTCTTATCTTGCTACCACTTCAGTTTTAATTTATTGTCTCAGGATAAGTAGATTTTAAATGATTGTGTTCTCGGATAGAAATAGAAAAAGTTTGTTATTGATGAAGACCGCATTCTAAACCCTTGCACTTATTTTTTTTTTCCCTTTATGATCCATATTTAAGAGTGTTTATGCAAACCTACAATAATATCGCTGCCATGTAACAATAAAAACTGTTTAAAAAAAGGGCGAAAAACTCATTGTGTGCACAAAACCATAGCGTGCATGCTACATTTTCGGCCACTTCCTTTGAGACAAGGAGTAATTACAGAACGGAACTCTCTATTTTTCCTCACATCTACAAGTGTATTTGTGGGCCCGATAGCGCTTGAGTGGGTCTGGCGAAGCTGGGTTCAATGCCGTACCCTGGCAGAGACTGGGGATTTTTTCCCATTCTGAATTCCTCTCCAGACGGGTCCTAGGGTCCGCCCAGCCCTCTGAAGAATTTCTATTCAGATGGTTAAAGGCGGGCGGGCGTCCGGGCTGATCATCCGACCTCAACTTAGTCCTGTTGATCTGGAAACGCTGGGAGCCTTAACTTTAGCGAACTCCAAGAGCCTATATAGGTCTAAAAGTGGAATACCTTAACTGTACAAGTCGTAAGGATTCATTAAGGTATGATTCATCTGTCCGATTTGTAGCTTGGACTGTAGAGCTGTTGATGCAAAGAACGAACGTGAGAACACCCATCCCTATTTATACTTTCGTGTTTTTGTTTTTCCTATTGATAGAATCTTTTTCTTTTTGTGAATGAGCAACAGTTAATAGAAAAGAACTACAATTCCTGTTATTAGTCGTCTTCCAATAGTAAAGAAGGCTTATGAAATCAGTCAGTCTGCTTGGATGTGTGTGTGTGTCTAATAACTTTTCAATCGCTCGATGGATCTTCTTCAAATTTAGAATGCATATTCGTGGACTAGGAACAATCTAACTTTTCTATTTGAAATCGTTTCCAAATGAACCCCCATTGAGTAATGAGAATGAGAAGACAAAAGAAATTCCCATAGAAAAGCATTAGGATCTTCTCAACAAATAAAACAATGGAATTCCATCTTATTTCTGTTAATTTCTCAATGTCAGAAGTAATGAATGTTAAATGTTATTGTGGTTTGATAGGATCAAAATTAATAAGTTTAGACAAGTAAATAAACCGATTTAATTCACTTTTTCCAAAAAATGAAAAATATATACTGTTTGTAGTCAGTAGATATAAGTTAATATAAATAAATATATTCTTTTCGTTTTGTCAATTTTCACGAATTTAAAAAATAATAATAAAAAAAAATGCTTAAGTGAATGTTAAAAAATAACATTGTAAGGAAAGTAGGCCTTAATTTCATGAATTTCTTGTTATAGTTTTGTCTTCTCTGGCTGAATTAGGACATTGCTGCTTTTTTAACTTATTTTTTTTCGTTTTTCCTTAGACTCTCAGAAACTGGATGTCAGCTTAAGGAACTGACTATTATTGGCTACATGGATCCCCATTACTGCCATCGGTATGACAAGGAAGACATCATTAATGCTTTTATTGATTTCCTGATTGATCAGAGAGAATTAGAATGTGTGGATTTAAGAACCTTCAGCACAGACTTGCGTCCGTTGCGGGCAGTGATATATTCTTGTGGCAGTAAACTCACCAGAGTTAACACACAGTTTATTTTCCTACCCGGAACTATGTAAGTATAGATGATATCTATTTCTTTGATTAGGTTAGGTGTATCCCACAGGAGCCCACTATGGCCCATCGGTGCGCTGGAGGTAAGGTTCCAACGTTTCACTGCTCCCCGCACTGAGATGAGGTGAGGTGGTTAGTGCAACGCTCGCCCGCCTGTTCCCCTTGGAAAAAACCCATTCTACAGAGGGCTGGGGAGACCTTAGGACCCGTTTAGAGGAGGGATAGTGTGGAAAAATACCCGCCTACCACCGAGGCTGGGGATCGAACCTGCCGCCTCCAACCACGACCCTCTGTATCTCAAGGCCTTAGCGCTCCAAATGTGACCTCATGGGGTGAGGCGATCACTTTTCCCCCTTAGTTCGCGGAGCTACGGCGAGGGTTTCGACTTGCTACGCAAGCGGCTAATAAACTAATCAAATTATTTAACTAATTTAACTTTTTCAAAATTTGTAATTTTTAATTGTCAATATTAAGATATTTTCTGCTTTATATATTTTAACTTTTATTTCGGACAGAATTAGCTCGAAATTATTTATTTAGTATTAGTTTTCGTTTAATTGCATAACATTGAACAGCAATTAAAATGTAATGCCTACACAAACCAATATCTATATATACATTACATATAGTGCAGATTTGTTAATTTTTTATTTATAAAATGATTATTAAATACTGAGATTTCTTAATAGTAAACTTGCAATTTCCAATTGTCAATATTAAGATATTTCCTGCTTTATATATATTCTAACTTTTATTTCGGCAAAATTAGCTCGAAATTAATATTTATTTATTTCATATTTTTCGTCTAATTTTAGACATTGAACAGCAATGACAGAATTCTACTTTTCAACAATTACATTTTATATGCCTACACAAATCAATCAATCACCTTCACGCGCTTATTTCTCGACAAGGAACCACACAGGAAAATTTCAAATATAAATGTAGTTAGCCTCTTGCTTTTAAATAAGCAAATGCATTCAGTAGTTTTCAGTTGAATGTGAGTCCACTATAGGTCTAGTAATTAAGAGAAATTGTTTTTTGAGTCTGCATGAGAACGTTTTATTTTTGCTACATTAATATAAAACAATTCATGAATTAAATGAGGAAATATAATCTACGTACTTGCCATATCTTCTTATAACAGTGATACTATAATAATAACAAATTTACTGATGATGTCTTCTGTACCTAGAATCTTTTTTTTCTTTTTCTTTATTTAAATAATCATCAAAATGATTTGTGTGAAATGTAATTCACAGACCTAAGTGTTTAAAGAAATGAAAGACAACAACATTCTAGTTAATTAATTTTACGTATTTTTTTATCTATTACTTTAATATAATTTTAAAAAAAAAAACAGAATAAGGAAGATTATGATTTAATTTTTTTTTAAATTGTAGACTATAATATTCTAGCTTTTTTTTTTTTTTGAGGCACACCTTTTATCTACATTAAATACCTTTTAACTACAATTTTTCTGTGATATCAAATCAATAATAATAATAATAAGAATGCTTATAATATTAGTGATATACTAAATATTCTAATTAATGAAACCCTTGTACGGGCTACCGCCTTGACAAGGAGGGGAACGCCTCTTTTTTTTATTACATAATAATTTATTACATAATATCAGACCACTTCAACATTACCTTATTTATAAACATACATAAATTTATATTACATTTCCCTTCATATAACATCTTTACTATTATCTCTTTCTCTGTATGCTCCCTTTTCACTTTTAACCATTTATCTCTTTCTATTTTAAAACTTTCACAAAATAAAATAATATGTTCCAATGTTAATTTTCCTGTATTGCAAAATTTACATACAATTTCTTCTTTTTTGTTATACATATTTAAATTATTATAATTTCCTCATCTTATTCATTTTATCTTTTCTATCTTTTTTATCCACCATTTATCAGTTCCACTGAGATATTTTTTTTTTTTATCAGTGTTATTATTAACAATTCATTAACAAAAAGTACAATTCAGTCCTACTAGGTTGTTAGAAAAATAACCTGTGTTGTAGGTGCTGAGATTTGCAATAAATACAAGTTACAGAGATAGAAACATAAACAATTTTTAAATTTTATACAACATAAAATATATTAATGAGAAATTTAGGTAAAATCTGTGAAACAGTTTTTTTCAAATTAGCCAACCCATTTTAACCAACCCATTTAATTTGTCCCAGTATTATTTTTTCATAAATTATTTTTTTTAAAGTAGACATCTTTCCAATGTTTTTCATTTCTAATGAAAATTGATCAAAAATGTTGTTAATTAATCTATTTTTTATTCTTAATCCAAAATTATTTTTTGGATTGTCAAAATCTTGTTTACTATATATTCTATTACTTCTTGTTGAATTTATATTTACATAATTATAACATATTTTATAATAAAATCGTAAAATCAAGGTGAAAATTACTTTTTGTTTTGGAAACAACAAAATTAAAATCTATTAAAATTTGATTTTGTTCATTGCTTTGAAGCTTATTAAAGTTGTAGAAAATTAAATTTTATTTTTTTTTAAATTCTATTATTTTTTATTTCATTTTTATTTAAATAAATCCAATTATCAATGCCGTAATTAATTAATGAATCTACGTAAGCTTTATATATGATTATTTTTGATTTAATTGGAAAAATATCTTTTATATGATAAAAAATGTAAGTTAAATAGTTAAGTCTTTTTAATATATGGATATAGTAAGTCTTTTTAATATATGGATATAGTAAGTCTTTTTAATATATGGATATAGTGGGTATGCCATATATATTTATTATTTATGTGGAGACCAAGGTATTTATAGTTATATATTATTTCTAAGTTTTCACAATTACTATTAATAATATCTTCATGGTTTTTGTGTAAACACTGAAAATCATGATATTTTATTTGAGGTAAAATATTAATTTTTTTGTTTTTTGAATTTATGATCATATATTTAGTTTTGGCTTTGTTAATAGCCAATTTATAATCATGTGCCCACTAAATAATATTTATGAAATCAGCTTGCAGTTGTTCTTGAGCTATGGAAAGATTTTTATGTACATTTATTAATAATAGATCATCAGCATATGCAAAGATATTTGAATGTTTTAAATTGTTGAAAATTATATTAATACATATCAAGATGTATTATATTATGTATTATTAATAATGGACCCAAAGTAGAACCTTGTGGCACACCTTTTTTTAGATTATATATTTTGCTAAGTTTATTTTCTAATTTAATTCTAAATTTTCTTTTTTTTAAGTACTTCTTTAATACAATATACATTGGACCCCTTATGCCAATATTACGCAATTCTTGTAATAAAATATTGTGGTCAAGACTATCAAAAGCTTTTTTAAGGTCTATACGTATAGATTATTAAAATATAGTTACTATTATTTAGATTTTTTTTATAATTTCATTTAGGTTGTCTCATAATAATGTAGCACTCTTATTTTGCTGATATGCATACTTGTTTTTATTTATTAACTGATATTTTTCTAAGAATTTATATATTGAAATTGTAAAATAAGTTTCTGCAATTTTTGAGAGATTTGAGAGGATTAATATGGTCTGTAATTAGTTATGTGAATATAATTTCCATTTTTGTAAATAGGAATTAATTAGGACACTTTCCACTTAACAGCATAAACACCTTTAGTAATAATATTTTCAATTAGAATAGTCAAAATTTGTGGAATGTCATACATAAATTTTTTAATATCCTTTACCATAAAGTTATCAAGACCTACAGAGTTCTTATTTTTCATATTTTATTTTATTATTCGTGTAAATATTTTTGTACCAGATATTATAAGTGGACGCTACTATTTTATGCCTCTTGTCTTCCCACTCGTTATCCTCCACTCTGTTTTATTTCTTTAATTGCATTTTTATTATCAATCCTAAAAGTTTACTCCCTCCACTCATTTGATATACCTATACTATTTAAACACTTTAAAATTTCATCTCTTCATTTGTTTCTCATTCCATTTACTCTTATCATTTCCCATTTGAATCCAACATTGTTTTGGAAACCTGTAATCTAAAATCTCAAAAGTCTTCCTAATATAATTTACAGCTTTTTTCAATTGAAGGGTAAACATTTCTTCAAAACCAATTTCCGTTCTTAAAATATAATTTGGAGTATTCCAATTTAATCCTAAAAGAATTTTGATATATTTTCTTGGTATGATATCAAGTCACGTCTGATCACAAAAATTAAACACTAGAGAATACATAACCGTTTTCGTATTACATTTAATGCACGTTAAACCTTCTTATGTATTTAAAATTTAAACATTAAAAAAAAAACATTAAATCACTCTTTAAAGTTTCTTGAAATTTAACTCGAATTTAATTTCATAAAAAATTTCTGTGATATCAAATCACATCTGAAATTAAAAACCAAAAAAAAAAGACGAGTGTTGCCAAATAACCACGTGTTCAGTCGAAAAGTTTTAATTTCCACAATAACAGTGAAATAGTATGTTATTTACTTACCGTTAAATGAATTGTAGGTTGAAAATTTTTTCGTGGGATAGCTTTAATCCATTTTTTCTTCATATCTTCGTCAGATATGCACTCACATTCGTTGCCTTTTGCAGTTCCGAAGGGGCAACGAGAGACGATACAAATATATCACCATTTCAAGTAATAAATAAGCAACAAACAAAAAAAATACTTGTTTCAATAAATTTGCCAAATATAAATAAATACAAAACACTGTATTTGACTTTGAAACATATGCAGCTGCACTTTCAAAAAACTTTACAAAAATGGCTGTCAGTCAGCATGGCCTGACAAATCGAGGAATTCTACCGTCTTGAATCTAGCGCCTCACCCCAATACGTCAGAGGGGCTGTGACGTCAGAGCGCTCTGGCCTGATTTCAAGAGTCGTGCTCCAACCCGCAGCCTTGCGCCCTTACCACTCGGCTACCGGTCCAACGTATTTCTTTGAGCCTTCTCAAAAATTACTTCCAGTGGAAGTGCTACATTGCCATCCAAACTAACCAGGTAAAACATTGTTATTTGTGGTATTAAAATTACAATTTGTCCAACAATTTGTATTCAAACCTCAAATACCGCTCCAATGTTTTATCTTGTTAAGCTATGATGGAGCGTGTACTACTTCCGCCGCAAATATCTTCCCTTCCGGTTTGAGCTTCTCTGGTTTCGTATTTAATTACTAAGAAGATCCTTATGTGCTCAATAATGAAATAGGGCCCTTTATGTTTCCTTATGTCAATGGATGATGATGATGACCCAGTGCGAAGACTGGTAAGGATGAGGTCCATGACATGTTCCTCCATCTGTTTCTGTCCTGCGCCATCCTCTTCAGTTCCACAAAGCCCTTAACTCTTAAAGCCTTGCATGCTTGTGTAATAAAATTATTGTGAGGTCTTCCTCTACCTTCGCTTAGAATTTTCCCCTCTAGGACTCTCAGTATAGGATTATCATGTCTCATAACATGTCCCAGCCATTTTAATCTTCTTCTTTAATTATACTTATAATTTTCTTTTACTTATAATGAAGTGGATATAGTAAGAAAAAAATAGGCTGCATTTTTAGCCTACTTTCCAAAGAAAGTAAGGCTCATCAGATCAGTCGGTCTCCAAGGTCCAACCCCTCCCCCACCTCTCCTAATACCTTTTGAACCGCGGGATGAATCTACTTGAAATTTGACAGGAATATTTGAAGACAAGAGATAATATAATATTTAAAAATATGACTTTTAAAGAAAGGTCCATTTGGTAGCACGTTAATACCTTTTTTTATTTAACCTTGGTTTTTGTTTTCTTCAATTTCCTTTACGCCTGACAATCGTGCAGGCAATGAATTGAAGCTTTGTTTATCTTTCGGATTTTTTGATTGTGCTTTCTTTTAGTGTCATGCCACTTACGGGAGCGAGAGTGGTTTCTCTAACACTTCTGCATTTTCTGAACTAATGGTTGGGAAGTTGGTCTGGCTGATGAGTCAACGACGAGTATGAAACGACCGTCCCAGACTCTCGCCGATGATTGCCGAGATATTTAATTTTGTGCCTCATTAGTTTATTCTTTTATAGGATTTAATTATTTTTTTTAGAAAATGTAAAACACTATTTGTATTTGTACATATATTAAACAAAAAGGGGTGGGGGCTTTCCTTTTCTGTTATTTTCAGAAAAAATAAATATGTACATAAAGCAAAATTTTAAGGAAAGCATTGTTGTCATTTTCAGGTTCTTTTAGGAATTTCTTTTTATCACAATACTGTAAGATATTATCCATAAGTTTTTACGTTAAGATATGTATTATTTGTGTAGATTGAACATGTCCATTTCCAGAATTTTAAAAGGAAAATTTAACAAAAATAATATGTTAAGAAAAGTAAGACTGAAGTTCTTTCAGTTTAAGTTCTTGTTTTTGTATTACAATGTAGTAACTGCAAACTTTTTTTTTTCCTTGTTATTTACTTATAGTATGTATGAAGAATTTCACAGTCTTCTAAGCGTGCTTCCCAACCTACAGGTGACGAAGTTAAGTTTTGTATCGCTCAATAAAGTTGCCTTGAAGATTTTAATTGATCACTGTCCCAAACTGAACGCTATAGAGATTGAAGCCCTTCGCCCTGATCTCTTCCCAACTCCACAAATCTCACCCGAAGACTGGAAACAAACCAGCAGAATCAGACCCAACTTACAAGTCTCGGTTCAAGCAAGTGAGTTCTAATTAAAGGCTTATCCCTGTTTCGTTGTAAAAGTTATCGTTAAACGCACGTGTAGGCGTTTTCAGTAATTAACATGTAATGTATCATGTAATGAAAAATTGTCTATATCGCCTCCTGACGGTCACTGGCAGATGACTCAGATCTAGATACTGCTAAGATAGCTGCTTCCTATTTTCTTCCATTTCACAAGCAACTTCTTTAAAATCCTGCCAGACATTCTTTGTTTCTTTAGTGACCATAAAACCAAATAAGGAAACTCCATCTTATATCACTTTTGAAATAGGAACTTACTCATTGAAATAGGAACTTATTCCAGTGGTTCTAATCATTATTAGTGTACCTCTACACAATATTAATTCTGAAAAAAGTACAATTCAGTATAAAAATCGTTGAAGTGAGATGAATTCTTTAAACCTAAGATATATTAAATCAGATATATACCGTACACACATAATTAATTAATGTACAAGCATTACATATTTGTTTTAACGTAAGTAATATATATGTAATTGATTTAATAAAATTAAGAAATTTTGAAATGAGTTTTTAGATTTATACTGGATATGATATATAGTTATTAATTTCAATAGTTTTATTGACTTACCTCATTCAAAAATACCGATATATCTGGCCTAGAAAATCCAAAAGTGCTGTTATTTAGTTTTTATTTCTATTTTTTTTTAGTTCTGCCACGTTACCTGTCTAAGGTACCTCTTATTTTGTCGCAATTCATGCCATTGGTTACACTTGAGTTGAAGCTTACTAAGCCACCAATACCTGAAGTGAACTGGGATCTCCAGAGAGTCTTCCAATACATCGCAAATACTTTCTCTGAAACTCTAGGTAATGTACAGATTTGTATTGTCCATTTAATGCAGTATCAGTCATATCTAATCGCTACCAAAAATGTTTTCTATTTTATCCTTTAAAAGGCTGTGTTATGAATAAAAATAAGAAAACATTTGACCTTTTACGGAACATTAGGACGGCTGTTTGGAGATTGAAATATCATCAGCGAAGGAGACCAACGTCTTAAAGTTTTACAGATATGTAGAGATTACTGTCATATATCTTTAATGACTTATGTAACGCTTTGCCGTGGTTCTTAGCGTACATGTAGGAGAAGGAAAATTCACGCAGTTGATCAGTTTGAATTAACGAAGCATCTGGGCTCAATTTGTCTCGTTAAGGATCTTAGAAATAAGGGAAGGATTAGGATAGGGAGTCGGTGATTGTCTGTGAAGTGAGGGGAGAGGAGACTGTTTTGTAAAAAAGGGGCGTGTCACGCAGTCTAGCAGGAGCAGAAGGCTAGTTAACGAGACTTGCCTGAGTCGCCCATCACTTAACTCGGCGTCCGTCCTTCAACGGGTGCTAACGCATGGGTCGATGGGTAAAACAATGTCAGTAAGTGAATTACGAAAGGTTAATACAAAATGACTACGCAGAGATTCAAAAAGAGATTTAATAAAGAGCAAAATATATATTTACAAGGAGATGATTAGAATAATATTATACATTATCACAGAGTTTTCAGACGAAGGAAATAATATATAGAAAAAATACATACAGACATTCAAATGCAAATCACACTTAATGTCATGGCGTTCCCCACGCGCCACACTGTCCAGAGTTCACCTGAAATCACATTGTTCGTGGCAGTTATCTGGAGCGGGGAAGTGGTCCAATGTTCAGTTTATACTCTTCATTAGCCGAACAGCAATCGAGCTGGATGCGGGTAGCCTAGGTTGTGGTCGTTCTTACTTTTGGCAACGCACTTTGCAGTGACTACCTTTCAACCACGTACTTCGCAGGTTCAAGGATTCGAAGAATGCTCATATTGAAGCAACGAAATCCTCGGCGCAGCGAATTATAGCAGAGTCTTGCCTTCTTAGCAGATCTTAGCGGGATCCATTTAGAAGTGTGCTAAATGATTTTCGTCAAGCACAAACTCTGCCTTCATTTTTATAGTAGACAGCATTCGAAGATCAGTAAGATGGCTGGCCGCCTGCCCTTCTTAGATGCTCCCTGTGCTCTTGTTTTGTTTTACTGTTGTATTTCGTAAGCCCCCAGAGTGACGTCAACCAGGAGAGCAGCGGCTTGGGTGCAGAAGGGCGCCGACCTGTCTACCAAAACATATGTTGGCAGACTGAAAGATGGGATGATCAAAAGAAGGCAATAAATGTGGAGAATGGATAGCTGCGCAAAATGGATGGCAGATGGAAAGTCGACTATAGGGAGCACTATCAAACATTTGTAAGGCATCCATTCAAAGAAGACAAAGAAGCGTTTCGGCAGACGGATAAAGAAATAAGAAAATATTTCTAAAGATTCTTCGTGCATAAAAATGAAGAAAATAAAAAGGATAGGAAAGGGAGAAAAATGTAACAATCTCGGGCCGTTACACTTATTTTCAATGCTTGCTTTCAGAGTGGTCATTTTCTGTCCTATCGGCAAATTGCCCTATCCTATATGATCCCTAATCGTTCAACATTTGCAGTTTTGATAAGTTTGAATAAATTTGAAACAGCTGTCCGAGATCTCAGTTCTTTGTTCCTCACGGAATGACTGTAGAATGTCGTAATTTGTCTTTAGTGAGATACTTATTCATTATAAAAAAAGAAACAAATATCAGCAAGTTCAAGGAATCACTAGACGAATGTATAAGAAAACATTGAAAATTTATCTCTATGTTCATACTATTTCTTAAAAGTATAATTTATAATACATCTATAGCAGTGTTTCTCAACATTTTACTATTTGCGACACAATTTTAAATCATAATTCTCATCGCGCCCCACCCCCGCTCATACAATGATTTTCACTGAAATCGTGCTTTAATCGTAATATTAGTTTATATTTAATTTAATTTAATTGTATTTTGACCCTAAAGGTACATTACGACCTTGATAAAAAACCTTAAAAATTAAAGTTGTACTAAAATCTATTGCAATAAACGTTAGCATACAAAATTTCCTAATTTTTTCTTCAATTATCACCCGAGATTTATTTAAAAACACCTGAACTCAAAAACACATAATGCATATATCAATTTCTACTTATCAATATTCAAAATGAATTAATGCATAGAACAAGTAACTAGATCTAGATTGCCTCATAAAGTGACATTCTGTGAAGAGTAAGGGGCGATAAGCGTTAGACCAGGTCTTGTAGCGTCGTGAGTGACATCATGCTCAGAACGGCCGAAAAGTAGATCCTCTTGTAGCAAACCCTTCTCTTCTCGCGGCTTCGGAGAAGTTCCGATTTGTCTCGGACATTCTAGAACGTCGGCGCGGTGTGTGTAAATGCTGCATCTCGTTCAGTTCCAGTCTCAAGTAGAGTCGATACTTCTACCTCTACCGTGAACGTGTATGTTGTAATTTGCGTGTTATCTGCTATTCACTTTATTCGAGTAGCAGTAGAATTATACAGTGTATGTATATAGAATCATGGATAAATTTTTAAGTGGGAGAAATCGAGTATTAGACGATAGTGAAGCATCAACAAGTGCACAGGCGACAGTGGTTCCGAAGATAAAATCAAGAAAATATTCTCAAGAGTTTTTAAATTTTGGGTTTACCAGCACTGAAGTAAATTGAGAAGAAAGGTCCCTCTGTGTCATTTGATCAAAAATTTTGGCAGCTGACAGCCTGAAACCTAATAAACTTAAATGACATTTGGAAACGCTTCATAGTGAGTACGTTAGCAAACAACGAGAATTCTTCAAATTAAAATGATACGAAAATCAAAAATCATTTTTAAAAAAAGCTTTGTCTGTGAATGAAAAAGCTTTACTTGCCTCTTACAAATTTTCATATCAAATAGCCAGATGTAAAAAGCCCCACACCATTGCTGAAGAGCTTATTCTGCCAGCTGCAATTGAGATTCTAGAAACTATGTTTGGAGATAATTTCGCCAAACAATTGTAATCCATACCTCTATCAAATGATACTGTTCCCGTCGAATTGGTGATATAGCTG
This sequence comes from Thereuonema tuberculata, assembly GCA_023159025.1. Taxonomy (NCBI): domain Eukaryota; kingdom Metazoa; phylum Arthropoda; class Chilopoda; order Scutigeromorpha; family Scutigeridae; genus Thereuonema; species Thereuonema tuberculata. The sequence continues at coordinate 69,645,886 of JAFIDM010010028.1, read as the reverse complement.
AAGATGTACAGCATCAGCTTTTCGGAAAGTTGCGAGACAAATTTTTTTTTTTTCAGTTCAGCTTGATAAGGCAACAGATAGCAATTATCTTTATTGCTATGTTCGATTTTGTGATGGTATGTCAGCAGTAGAGGAACTACTATTCTGCAAACCAATAGAACTCAAAGCAACAGCATTTGCATTATTTGCTATCTTAAATGATTTTCAAAACGAGGCAAATATAGAGTGGAAAAATTGCGTCGGAATTTGCACCGATGGTGCTCATACAATGTCTGGAAGATTCCAAAGTGTACAAGCACTTGTGAAACAAAAATCTCCACAGTGTATCTGGACACATTGCATGATCCACAGAGGAGCGTCCTGCTCTGAATATTGTGCTAACGACGATGGTTACCGTAGGAAGTTATATAAAAATGAGACCGCTAACATCAAGAATCTTTTCTGCACTTTATAAAGACATGGGTGCAGCACATTCAGCGTTACTATTTTATTGCGACGCAACATGGTTATCACATGCGACATTTTTGCAACGTGTTTGTGAATTAAGAGATGAAATAGTCATTTTTCTTGAAGAGGAAAACCGCCCGGAAGCCCAGAAATTTCGAGATGATTTATTTGCTACTTCATGGACTTATTCGAGAAATTAAATACATTAAAGCTTCAACTCCAAAGAGCAAACACACATATGTTGAATACGAGAGAGAAAGTTAATGCTTTTTGTAGAAAACTGGAATTGTGGAGAAGAAATATAAAGCAAAAAAAAAACCCTAGAAATGTTTGCAAATGTGTATGAATATGTTAAAACTTACAAGACTGAAGTAACCATTTAAATTCATTTAACCATGCTGGCAAAGAATTTTAAAAAGTATTTTCTTGCTGACTTCAACTTGATAGCAAGTTACGAGTGGGTTAGGGACCCATTTCAAATTACTCCCGATGGTCTCTGAACTGCCGAAGAAGAAATCTTTATAGACTTCACGGCAAGTGGCGAAATCAAAAGACAAATTACAAATAAAAACCACTCTTTGAATTTTGGGCAGGATTGGATGATGAGTTTTCTACATTGAAAACAAGAGCATTTCGTATACTATTATAATTTTCAACATCCTATCTTTGAGAAACCGGATTTTCTGCAGTGGCTGCTTTGACGATATGTTGGAAAATCCCTGGGATTTAGTGATTAATATTTAGTAATTATTACTGGTTATTGATATTCCCCTTTATCGCAGTACACTATACTTGGTTTAGTAACATATTTGTCTTCTGTATTTCTGCAAGAACATTTCTTATTGCTTTGAATTCATTCACGCTTGTCGCTAATGAATTGTATTCCGATTCCTGGATAGAATTTGCAATCACCTGTTGCTTCCTAGTTAGCCAATGTATGGCTCCATTACTCAGGGTCACAACGCATCCGGATGTGGATTTTCTATCCAACACATCATCCGCCCACGATCCATCGCAGAATGTCTTTAACTGATCTTCGGATTTGGAATAAACCAACTTCAAATTTTTTGATTCTTGCAAATATCTCAGAACTCTTTTCAATTACATTTTATTCTGTTCGTTGGGATTTGTCAAATTTCTTGAAAGTTGATTTACCGCATAATTTATATCTGGTCTGCTAGTGTTTCTCAAATAGTTCAAGCTTTCCAGTAACACTACGGTAAATTGTTTGGTATAGCTGAGTTAAGCTTTTACTCGTATCAGTTGATAACTTCCGTTTATCTTCTATGGGTGTAGAAACTCCCTGGCAATCTTGCATTTTAGTAGAGTTTAGAACATCACAAATAAACTTGTACTGGCTTATTTCCAACTTTCCTTCTTGACGATTATAATGAATGTCCATTCCTAGAAACTCGCGAATGGTTCCCAATTTCTTAATTTTATACATGGACTCCAGCTTGTCCAATGTATGATTAACCTCTTCTTGGTTCTTACTTAAAATTAAAATGTCATCTATATATACAATGATTAACACTTTAGATGATCCTTTTGTATTCATATATATGCAAGGTTCGGATTTAATAGGCTTAAATCCAATCTGATCTAATTTTTCTTTTAACTGATTGTACCACTGTCTGCCAGCTTGCTTTAGTCCATATAAAGCCTTCTGAAGTCGTACTCCATTCTATTTATCTCTGTTACAGATTACTCGCTCTGGAAGGGTTAGATAAATTTCTTCCTCTAATTTTCTGTATAAGTACGCAGCATTTATGTCGCACTGTTGAATATCCCAGTTTTGGTCTGTAGCCACAGCTAATAGCAATCTTATGTTAGTCATGCTCGGGGTAGGAGCATAGGTTTGATTATAGTCCTGGTATCGTCTCTGAGTGTACCCATTGACCACCAATCTTGCTTTGTATCTTTCAACTTCCCCACTTTGATGATATTTAACACGAAATATCCATTTCGTAGTTAATGGTGTAGCATATTTTGGCACTTTCACATATTTTCATGTATTATGCTGATTAATATTATTTAATTCATCTTCAATGGCTTCTTTCCATTTATTACATTCATTACTTGCTATAGCCTCATTGTAGCTCTTCGGTTGAATTATTTGAACATGGAATGCAGACATACTAAAGGACTTGAATCTTGTCATTTTACCTGATCTGAGTTGTATACCTTCATCCTCACTTTCGTTTTCTTGTTCTGATTCTTCTTCAGATTCTGCTAATACCTCTTTTTCATTTGTTGTCTCTTCTGAATCACTGGATTCAACTTGATTAAAATTCAACTTCATTAGTTTCCCTTAATGTAAATGCATCTTTATATTCTTGTGACACAACTTCCTTGGACTTTATCATGTCAGCTCCTAACAAATTTTCATTTATATAAACGTGGTTTGTTTCTTCAAGTTTACGTCAATCCAGAATCCAAACTTTGTAGCCTCTTGTTTTCGGTGAGTAGCCTACAAAAATTCCTCTGACAGCACTGTCCTGAAATTTGGAGGTTCGTTGTATTTTAGGAACTTTCATATATACAACACTGTCAAATTTTTTCAGATGCTTGACATTAGGCTTATATTTGTTATTATTCCATATTTTCAGTGGAATTTCATTATTAATACTTTTGCACGGTGTGCGATTTATCAGGTAATTACCGCATTCGATTGCAAATACCCAATAACTCAAGGGTAACTTAGATGCAACGAGTAAAGTGCGTGAGGTGTCTAATAACGTTCCGCTATTCCATTATTCTGAGGAGTGTATGGAGTCGACAGACAATGTTTAATTCCTTTTCTCTTCAAATAAGTTTCAAGATCCTCGTTTAAATATTCCCGTCCTTGATCGGATATAATCCGTTTAACCTTCTTGCTCATTTGCCTTTCAAAGAACTCAATAAAGTCTTTCGTCTTTTGAGAAACTTCAGTCTTTGATTTTACAGATAAATGAATCCTCTTCTGGAAAAATCATCTATAAATGTTAGTATATATTGGCTACCATACGGATTACTTATATTTATTGGACCACACAAATCGGTGTGAATTATTTCCATGGTTTCTTTGGATCTTATATAGTTTAATTTTCTATGTTGCGTTTCTGTTAACTTCCCAATCTTGCAGGGTTCGCAAATAGACTTTACATTAACTGTCTTAATGTCAATTCCTCGAAGTGGCTTTTCTTTGATAATATAATTAAGCTTCGGATAAGAAATATGCCCTAGCCTCTCGTGCCATAAGGTATCGTGATCTTTCTCAGTCTTCACGTAACTTCTATGCACTGGACGCTTTACCCTGACTTTTGCATGGAACAGTTTGTTGTTGAAATAGCCCTTGATAAGTTTATTCCTGTGTTTATCGGTTATCAGATACTCATTCCCTTTAATTATTTGAGTAAACCCGTTTATGGCTAGTTGAGTGGCCGAAATCAAGTTAACTTCTAGATTTGGGACATGATAGGTGTTTGTCAACAATAAAGGTACCTTTCTTTGTTGGTTGATATAACACGATAACTTCACGATTCCTTTTCCAACAGCTTGTATTGGTTGCATGGAAGCACCATGAATATTTATTGGCTCAGGAAGTTTAGTATATTCTTGAAAATCACTCAGCTTACAACTTATATGGTTCGTTGTAGCGCTATCAAGCAACCACACGTTATCCTTCATGTTGGCAAGCATGCATTTAGGCTCTGTTGATATTGTTACTACTGCAGAGTAAGGATTTTCCTTGCGGGAACCTTTTCTTTCACTACATCCTTCATTAGGTTTCTTAGATTTAGTTTTATACTTAAATTTACAGTTTCTAGCTAAATACCCAGGCTGGTTACAAGTATAACATTTCTGTCTGTTTGGACCTTTATCAGTACATACTTTGTAACTGTTTAATTCTTACTGAGAAATCTCCCTTTTATCATTGACCTTCCTATCCACTTCATGCATCAACTTATCGATTAATATTTGAAATTTAAATTGTGGCGTATCTTCAGTCAACATCAAACCTTGGGCAGTGGCATCATACTCTGGTGGTAAACCCGATAATAAAATCCAGCAAAGTTCATTATCCGCTATGGTTCCACCCAGCTGTTCTAGTTCTTTTACTAAAAGTTTCATATTCATTATGATATCTTCCAACTTTTGAAAGTTCTTGAAATTAGATATCTCATAAATCTTTCTCTTTAATCTAGTTATCTTTAGATTATCTAATTTGTTGTATTTTGTATCTAACTCTTTCAGTAATACACAAGGATCTATTTCTTCCTTGATTAACAGCTTATATTTGTTCTGTAACTGATTAACTACTGTGTCATAGGCCTTCTCAGACTTTTCTTTTAATTTTCTTCTCTCTACTTTGTCTTCGACATTTTCAATGTCGCTGAGAGATAGATTGGCTGCTTTCCAAGCCATCTTTCATTAATAAATTCTTATTACAATTCGCCACGTTATATATTTTCTGCCATTAAATAATGTACATTCACTTGATAATGCTCTTTCAGCCATTTTGTACAAACCACTCAATTTTACTTTAATTAATTTATTTCAATTTTAAATGCTCAAATATCATATACTAGTGTATTTACTAACACTTTCTTTTAGAACAACTCAATATGTGTTTTCTTTCACATGCGCAGTGGAAGCTACCACTGAATTGCAATAACCTTTTGTTGGAAATTCTCTGGGATTTAGTGATTAATATTTAATAATTATTACTGATTATTGATATTCCTCTTTATAATCCAAACAAACATCTTACTGGGTTAACAGAGATGGGCGAAAGAATATTGGCATGTTTGAGCATTGAAATAAATATAACAAAGAGTGGAAACATTTAATATAAAATATATTATAACACTTAACTTCGTACATATAACTTCTTTACAAAATTATATAATCACACTTTCATAGTTCAAAGTCTGTCAGTTCACTTTATATCTTGATTAACTTGCACTATTGCCTCTTCTTAAATAACCTTCTATTTTTCCTTAAGTTCGGTTTGGTTATTATGAGTTAATCCTGACTTCACGACTTTACACCTTATGTGATTAATGGCTATTTATCATTTATGATAACTTTAGCTATGCATCTAATATTATATTTCACATTAAGATTTATTCTCTTAAAACTAATAATATAACCTTTTATCTAGCATGAATTATTTTCTGATTTTATTCATCTAGTTTGATTATTTATTTTTATCTTGATCTATATGAATTATTCACTTCTATTTAATTCATATCTCTATCGTTGTACGATCTATCTTGTAATATCTATTCTATTTTATTCCTTCAATAATTCTTAGTTGAATTATTAACCAATAGCAAATTCCTATTTACTATTTGTTCATTACTTGAATAGTTTATTCACTGCTGTAATATTAGTTCTTTAATCACTGTAACCTGGTAGTCGAATGTTCTTTAACTTGTTACAAATAGTTCCTTATCAGCTTATCCTAACTTCATCTATCTCTTACGATGAAATACCGTATTTACGCGCATAATTTCCCCCATCGCGTATTTTCCCTACCAAAGTTTTCGTGGATTACAAAATTCAATTTTTATTTTTATCGCATAATTTCCCCACCTCTACTTCAGCTATAAAGATGGCGGGCTGCGCTGCGTGAGTTACGAAATTACGTCACAGTCGGACACACAGTTCCGTGCATGCCTATTGCTTTACTGTACTTTGAAGAGAAAACAAATGCTGAGATGTGATTTCTTATATTTTAAATGTTGCGTGTTAATAAAATTGTTGTTAATTACATTTCTTGCTTTAAAAATCAATATTTAACATGGTTTTCCTTACACTTTCACCATATTTTTTTTCCTCAAATTGAAAAACATTGCGTAATTTCCCCCCCCCCTTTTTTTGTCAAAATATTGATGAAAAAAAAGGGGAAATTATGCGAGTAAATACGGTAATAATATTAATTCTTAGTATTCCTTATCAATTGCTTTAATGTTCTTGAAGAACAGAGATATTATAACTATCTTCAACTATTTGTATTTTCATTGCCTAGCGATTCTATAATTCGAAGGTCCGCTATTTTTGCATGTTTCCTTAAGCCTCACTGTGTACGCAATCTCTTGATCCGTCGATCGAGATTTAAATAAAATTCGTAACTTACAGTTTATTGAGTTCGTTGATTCATTACGCTACTTCTCGTAATGAAAACTTGCGATATATCATCAGAACTGTTCGCCAGATTTAAACCTGCATTTCATCTCCGGCTCCTTAGTTTCCCCGGGATAAAATTCGCTGTTGACCGATTCTTTACTCGATAGATCACACACACAATTCAGTTATTGAATTGTTTAACGAAACTCAAACTTTAATGCTTACTGGTTTAACTTTATGCTTATGGCTTAATACTATGCATCTTAACATTACTTAGCTCAACTGGCTAATAATTATTTCATTCTACCGGAGACTGGAACTCCCGGTATTAGCTCCGCTTACTTTGGAAGCATTTCTTCGACTACTCATTCTCGTGACAGCGGCGTCCACGTTTCCATAGTAACTTATTTTATTATATCCGTTTCCTGTTGATTCCGCAGACAATAATTAGCTGTTCTTAGTGACGTAATATTTTAATTGCGATTTCAACTATTCACATTACACTTTAAAATTATGTTTAAAGCTTTTAATAATACTTATAATTATTTTATAAAATAAAATAAATTATCCCTCTCGATAAAATATAGATCTCCGCTAAATATTGAAAAAGAGCTTAGAGTGTCAATTTCTAATATTAAAACCTTCTTTCGAAAAACTTTGCTCTGCAAGACAGGCCTAAGGGAGTCACTAATAAGTATTAATCTTGTTTATACTCATTAGTGACTCCCTTGGGTCTGTCACTAATCTTGTTATAAATGTGATTAATCTGTCATTAATCTTGTTTATAAATGTATTATATCAATGCAAATGTGTATTAATTTTTATGTCAGTATTTTTTATTTTGTCAGAATGTTATTTTTTATTCTGTTAGTGTAAATGTGTATTTTATTTCTTATTATGGCTTTTCTTTCAGTAAATGTAATAAATTTTTTAAAAATATTTTTTCTAATTTTTTCTCGATATACTCGCACCACCCATTTAGTTTTATCACGTCCCCCTAGGGGAGCGCGTCCCACAGGTTTAGAATCGCTGATCCTTTGTATCTTTTCTTTTCTTGTCAGAAATATTTATTTATAAAGATGCCGTCAACGCTGATCTCGATGAGACCTTGAATCAAAGTATAAGGAATGTTATATCATCTTGTTCCAAACTGGCATATCTGGAATTAAAAGCTGTGGTGTCCATAGACACAGTGGAAGAAATTTTCCGTTTGCAAGAAAACAAGCAGATTGGTATATATTGCTTAATTTCGTTTTATTAATTGTATAAGTATCCTAAATTTTTAGTTGAAAGTACAGATAGCTGTAAGTCTGGGTTGCATGAGAATACAGATTTAGAATAGTGAATAAAATTCTTATGAAACTTTAGTTATGAAATACAAATCTGTGGTTAAGGTAACAGCAATAATCTATCTTGAGTCTGTCTCAGATTGTCTTCTAGATCGCTGTTAACAGTGACCTTGATAAAATCTGTAACAGTTCTAGTGCACTCTTCTACTATTGGCATGAAAAGAGAAGAAGGTTAAGTTCAGTAGGCACTTCGTTGGTGAACCTGTAATGATTTGGGCTACATTTGGAGCCGGAGGAAAGACTGACAATTCATTAATGGAAGACTTAATTCTCAAAAGTACCAGGAATTATTATAGATAATATGATCCATTTCTTCCGTTGATTTGTGGCAGTTCTTGGATTTTTCAGCAAGATAACTCGTGCTATGTTTCAAAATTAAGAAGTGGTTTGAAGATCAGAAAATTGATGTGATAGATTGGTCAGCTTTGAGCCCTGATATGAATCCAATAGAGAATCTTTGGGCTCAATTAGCACGGTGAGTATATCACAGAATCATAAATTTAACTCTCTTGGAGAACTTAAATTGGCTATTTATAGATGCTTGCGATAAAATTACAAATCCTGAGATGGAGGCCTTGGTAAAATCAATTCCACAGCTTGTGTTCGATCTAGCTACAAAAACAGCCTTATTTTGAGGCTATATAAAGTAAGTCATTATTTTGTTATTATTGATGAACTTCCACAGGTAATTCCATAGAGGTAATTCCACAGCAGTGTTACAGAGCTAGAAATGAAGTTTATTTTTTTTCTGAAAATCAACAAAGTGTGTTCTGATAAAATTGTATGTTTAAGCTCTACTAATAGAATTTATACAATAAGACACATGTTAGTATAGATCTTTATGAAATAATTTATCGAATAAGACACATTTCATAAAGATCTGTGAATAACAAACGAAATTCAAAAACCTTTGTCTGATTCTACAGAAGTGATACAGAATTTAAATCAAATTTATATATGGCATAGACTTAATAGAAAGCAAGCATATGTGGGTATCAGCAACATAGCAATGGTTCATAGGCATGCAACAGAAAAATAAGTTTTGATATTAAAAACTCTTACCAACGCTGCTGGAATTGTTTAACTGCTATATAACAACTTTGTTTAAGAAACATTCGAAATTGTAGTTATGTTGACAGGGAAAGGGTTCTAAAGAACATTTTAAGACTGCCTTAGATGGCTCTATTTATATTTTGAATAAATTATTTCATGGACATTATTAGAAGCTCAATAACTGATAACTTGATAGTAATGTATGCTTTATGAATCACGTGTTAAACTGTAAACTGCAGTTTTGTCTGAAAGCTTCTGTGACACGACCTGTGAGATTGTTGATAGTATATTTTCTGTTATGTATCATTAAAACCTTAAAGATTAATGCTTTTCCATAACGCTTCTTCGAAGAAATCTTTTCCTCATTGAATCCCAAAATTAAGCAAACTTACGTTTCTAGGTTAGTACTACTTAGTGGTCAGTCCTGACCTTATGGAAAACAATCAGCAAATTCGTTGTGAAATTACACGTTAAGTTGGAAATGCCATTCAGGAAATCGAAAATCGTTGCTATGTTCGTGCTTCCATCCTGCATGAACCATTAGGATATTATACTAAATTTTCAATAATGTTCTGCCGTGCTGAACGTGGCCGTGCGGTCTAGACGGCGGTCTGCCGTTTCGGCCAGTGTGCCGGTACAAGGGTTCGAATCCCGGTCGTGGCATGGATGTTTCTTTCTTCTGTTTCTCCTTCTGTCCGTTCCAGCGGGTATAGCATCAGATGCCTCCTATGGCATACCCTGGGCAACGATTTGTCGGCCAACCGCTCACATTTCTCGCCCCTTGTTGAGGCCCATAGTTTCCATACTACGAGTCCGGGCATTCCCAAAGAAGAAGAAGAAGAAGAAGAATGTTCTGGGCAGCTCTGAACATTAGGAATTTATACAGAACAATGGCAGCCATCTGAAAACCGTTCGCTCCCAATTAAAGTTTCCTTGGAAAAGCTTTTAAGAAAATGTCCTTCAAGTTGATTAAACAAGATAATTAATGCCTTTAGACATTGTCAAAAGCAAAGCGGCCCAATAATATGTACAATTTTATAAACACAATTTTATCGGAAGCGATCAGATCGTAGTGGGCGATATGCCTCAGCATTTCTTTTTTGTTCTCTATCTCTTGTCTCTGACTTTGAGCGAGACCGTTTACTCAAGCGTGAAGCTTCTCGCTTTGCATCTGCATCTCGTTTTTCCGCACGTCGAGACAATTTTTCAATTTCAATCGCACCAATGGCGTCTTTTGCATGAGCAACAATCACATTTACAATGCAGCTCTAAAGCAATTACAGTAAACGCAACAATTGCGCCTTTTGCATTTGCAACAATCACATTTATAATAAGAAATTAAAACAATAACAGGTTTCTTGGATTGTAGCAACCTATTATTGGCAAACAACTCCTTGGGGGGGTCAGGGAGTGGTCCTAGAGGTATGATTTTTTTGACGTGGTCACCTACTGGAAAAAGAACTAAGGAAGAGACTAGTTAGTGCTTTGTGTGGAGTGTGGCCTTGTATGGGGCAGAAACATGGACATTACGACGCAGTGAAGAGAAACGACTAGAAGCATTTGAAATGTGGATATGGAGAAGAATGGAGTATTTGAAATGGACAGACAAAATAAGAAATGAAGCTGTGCTAGAAAGAGTGGGTGAAGAAAGAATAATGCTGAAACTGATCAGGAAGAGAAAAAGAAACTGGTTGGGTCACTGGCTGAGAAGGAACTCCCTAATGAAGGATGCACTGGAAGGAATGGTGAACGGTAAAACAGTTCGAGGCAGAAGAAGATTTCAGATGATCGACAACATTATGGTAGATGGATCTTATGTGGAGACGAAGAGGAAGGCAGAAAATAGAAAAGATTGGAGAATGCTGGGTTTGCAGTGTAGGACCTGCCCTTGGCAGAGAACTATGAATGAATGAACCTACTTTTTGATGCTGAACACAATGGTGAAGGTTTCATTCTAATATATCTAACCGTTTGGCCACTACAGAGTGTGACATCCAGCACAAAAACAACAACAATAGCGGTTCCCTTTTTTACAGGCAAGCTAAAAAATAAGGAGAATGAACAAACCTTTCTCTATTTTGAAATCTACAATATTTAATTTTATGCGACAGGTATTTACAGTACATCTGCCTTAATCAAGTAAACCTAAAATTTTACAGCAATCCAATGCCGCACCCAGGACTATTTGAAACTGTACTTGAGAGAGGAGTTACGTATGAAAAGTATCATACGGCAGCATTCAAAACTGTATCCTGTTTCAAAGATTACTTTCCAAAATAATAAGACATAGACACGTCAGTGCTTTATTGAAGGTCTTCTCGTTCTTTCTTTCTGTACTGTGTGGGTTGAGGAGGGGCTTCAACCCACTTATGTAGAACACAGACGATGCTAGATCTTTGCTTTCCCCCTTTCGTCGTATGTCGTGTCATTGTTTCTTAATTACTTTATGGCACTGGGGCCCATCTATGGTCTTTCCTCCAAGCCCACAGATCCTCATGACCCTGTTTGCCCCACCCTCAACGTCATAAACTAATTAAATAAACAATATATGGACTTGAGCGAGTGAAGGGGTAAGAAAGTGCCCGATGATCGCATACAATAATATCTGAACGAGGCACAAGCCTTCTCCATGGGTGTCACTGCAGCAAACCTATATTTGTTGTAAATTGCTGATAGTCTCTTTGAGTGTCATAAAAGTTCTGTTTCGTTCTCTTTCTCGTTACTGGTTAAACTGTTAAAGAAACTCTATTTACAGGCCGTATTGGCACTTTAAATTGGAAGGTTGTTGGTTATATAGGCTTCAACAATTCTTCGACGATTGGGATGAAGTTGGGGTCGGATGTTCTCTCCAACGCCCTTCCGCTTTTAGCTCAAGAAAGAAAACAATTCCCATTTTACCCAGATGACTGGGTGAATTCTAGAACCCATCCGTAGAACAGAAAAATTCTAGAACAGAAAAATTACCCGCCAGGAATTGAACCTGACACCTCCAGCCCAAAGCCTACACCACAGACAAGGGAAGTGACCTCGAACACTGAGAACCGCACGAAAATATGTTTAGAATATAAATCGCTCATCCCAAAAACAGTCGTATGAGTAATTCCCATGAAAACTCAGCTATTGTCTGCTAGCGCCATCCGACGCTAGCACATACAAATACTTAATCTAGTTGTGTATATAGTATACCTGCAGTAGGATGCCGTCTTTTGGAGTGTTCGGTTGTGGGATACAGTGTAAACAGTGTACATTGAAAAGTGTGTTTTTTTGGTTCAATTATATCGATATTTTGTTTCTTTGCGTAACCAAACTTCCTCTCTTGGACCTTCAATAGGTGATCATTCAAATGTCTCTCAAGGTAAGACCTGCAGTTTTGCATCAGAATGACTCATAGCAGTGTTTCTCGCATGAACAATTTATATTCTAAGCACATTTTCGTGCGGTTCTCAGCGTTCGAGGTCACGCACTTGTGAGAACACAATCCTTTATTTTACAATCCTTTATATTCCACTTCCTCTGCTTATTTGTCTACTCTAGAGAAATATTAGCTTGAAAACACCTGGAGACGATATTTTTATATGCCTGATATTACTTGATATGAATAAATTTTATTAAAATGCCTAAAAATAATGTTTAAAATACTTTTTTTGCTACTGACTAATATTTCTTTGTTTTGTTTTCTTTACAGATATTGAGCAACTCAAGATTCAGTCGTGCAGTTTCCGGAAAGATCTTGATAAACTGCGGACTCTGCTAACTTCTTACAGACAAATTTTGGGCATGCGAGATTGGAAGTTTCTCGCTCCTAAACTTTGAAACTGAAAAAAAGTGCTTTTTTTAGTACATTGAAAATAATGTACACAATGCCAGAAACTATTAATCTGTGAACAATGCATTGTTTTTTGTGTTAGAGAAATTGTTTTTTTTTTTTATTTAATGAAGCTGAGGAAAATGAAGAAAATTACATTTGTTTATAATCCAAATTGTATCGCAAGAGAAATAGAGAAAAAAAAAATGTTTGTAAAATGATATTGCAATGAACGTTACAAATTTTTGTCCTTTTTATTCTTTCAGAATACTTGGTTTGGGAATAAAAAAACAATACTTATATTAAAAAATCTATTTTTTTTGTAATTATCACGTTTTTAAAACGAACTAAAAAGTATAAAATAATTTTTCTATGAGAATACTTATAAGATTTAAGGCGCATGCAATAACGTGGGGCGCATGCAATAGATAATTGAGATGGTATGGATGGAGTGTATATTATCTTCCAATAGATAATTGAGATGGAAAGGATGGAGTGAATATTATCTTGCAATAGATAATTAAGATGGTATGGATGGAGTGGGATCCAATGGGGAAGTGACGCGCAATATATGATCCCAACCGGGACACATAGCCTCTCATTCTCAACTCTACTCACTTCCACGCGGTGGGTCCTGGGCCTGAGCAACTTGGACGAAGATTGGGTTCTAATTCCTGAGGGACTCTAAAAGTCAGGTGCTAACGAGAGACGGGGGACACAAATGTCTCTTGAGCTGAGTGGTGAATATGCAGGTCATCAATTCAAGTGTGGCGGCGGAAGAGACAAGTCCAACGGTGGCACACACAACTCCGAGTTATATGGAGGTACTGCATGTGAGGAAAGCAATGGAAAACTACCTCACTATATTCCAAGAAAACCTCATGTACATGTTATCATTAGATTATCAAGCTATGGTGCTGGAAGATGAGACCCCCTGGTCTAAAAGCACATTACTAACTACAGGGAAGGAGCGACAACCGTTTTTGAGTAGATCTGGATACAGAAATTACGTTGCTGGATCAAAGCCAGAAGGGAGTACAGCCACCGATGCAAACAGGATGACAGAATCAGTTGTCTGCTTTACAGAAACACACTATATTGGAACGTGGAATGTAAGAAGCATGAATCAGGGAAAACTGGATATTGAGAAAAGTGAAATGGAAAGAACTAAATTGGAAATTTTGAGAATAAGTGAGCTCAAGTGGATCGGAAGGGGGCACTTTCAATCAGATGATTACAAGGTTTTCTACTCTGGTAATGATAAAATAAGAAGACACGGAGTAGCAATAATCATTAAGGAGAACATAGCCAATTGTGTTATTCAATCCAGTTAATGATATAATAATATGTTTAAAAATACAAGGAAAAACACTTAATATCACAGTAATACAAATTTATGCACCTACATCAGCTGCTGAAGAGGAGGATGTTGAAGAACGTTTTGATAGTCTGCAGAAAGTAATAAATGATACCTCAAAGAGAGTTGTTTTATTTATTTTGGGCGAATATTGTAATATATGGAGAGAGAAATGCCAAGAGAGCAAGCAGGTTTTATAGTCCAACGAATAGAGGTGTTTTACTTTACAAAAGATCCGGTAGTTCTAATTTTTTGATATATCGTCTAGGATGGTTAGTGTTTAAAATGCAAAATTCCTCCCCCGCCGCGCCCGCCGCCATCTTAAAAAACCCAAAAATAATTGATACTTTCTTTAGATTTTAGCTTATAACTTCGTTTTGGTGCATTGTAGCTACAAAAGAGTTCTATGCAATGTTGTAGAGAATATAATTTCCTACAATATGGTTTTAAATTTTGTTTCTAGGACTGATAGTTACGAAGATATGCACTTTGAAAAAATAAAAAAAAAAGCCCAGAAATTTGTAAAACTTCTAACTTTTGGACGCTGTATTTCAGTTATGGCCTATTCTACGGAAACAAGTATCAGAATAAAATGTGTAGGGAATTTATTAACTACAAAACGCATGTATAGTTTTATGAATCAACCACACGGAGTGTGGGTAAAAACAAAATCGAGATCAACGGAATATTGCGGTTTTTGCTATTGTGACGCACTAGTCCAGCAAATAAAGAGACCAAAGAGGGGGGTACCTTACAAAAGGTCCGGTAGTTCTAATTTTTTGATATGTTGTCTAGGATGGTTAGTAAGTGTTTAAAATGCAAAATGCATAATTCCTCCCCCGCCGGGTCGCCGCACCCGCCGCCATCTTAAAAAAACCAAAAAAAATTGGTACTTTCTTTAGATTTTGGCTTATAACTTCGTTTTGGTGCATTGAAGCTACAAAAGAGTTCTACGCAATGTTGTAAAGAATACAATTTCCTACAATGTAATTTTTAAAATTTTGTTTCTAGGACAGACAGTTACGGAGATATGTTTGTTTTGAAGAAATAAACAAAAACGCACTTTCTGGAAACTTGTCAAACTTCTAACTTTAGGACGCTGTAATTCAGTTATGGCCTACTCTAGAGAAACAAGTATCAGAATAAAATGTGTAGGGAATTTAATTACCAGCAAAACGCATGCAAATTGTTTGACCCTATGGAGGGTGGGGTAAAAAAAATCAAAATCAACGGAATATTGTGGTTTTTGTTAATGTGATGCACAGAGTATCTAAAAAAATATCACCAATTACCTGCCAGTGTTAGCTTGAAATTGGAGTGTATACCAACCCTACTTGAGTTTCTGACATGTTACAGCGCAATGCTCATGAGGCAGGTACTGTTTCTCTGGAATATCTACTGGTGAGAGCGGATGTTCAATTTAAAATATCCCACCAGCACAGCAGATACATTTTTTAAAGATGCATGTATGTAAACAAAGTAAGAACAAAAGGCATTAATAATCATACCAAAATCGATATTAATTGAACTAAAACTGAAAAGAAAACAAATTTACATCCGCTTCGCTCGTTTCATAGGGGGTGTGTTAATGAAGTCGGGGTCTTCATTTTCGTCAAATGGCGAAGTTACTCGATCGTCGTCGTCTTCGTCGTCGACGAGGACCTGATTCCTGTTGTCACATTCTTGGACAGCACAGAATTTGCATAGGGCAGAACAATTGAGGCCCGTCTTTCTACAGCCACACGCGGACCAGTTGTGCATCTGCATGAGATGGTCTTAAGCAGGTTTGGAGGAGCAGCGTCGCTACTCATCCTGATGGGTTCCAGTCCTCGAGCTCCTCTACACCAGCCCCACTCGATCGGGTCTTTGACAATCCCTATCCACTCCATGACCGGCTGGTATGAACTCAGGAAGTGGAAATGTACTGCGTCAGTGGTCGGAGGTAGTTTAGCCAGATTGAGCTTGGTGGTACTGGTCATGAATTTGCTGTGGCGAAGTGACTGTTCGTTACTGCCACCATACAGGGATACCAAGATTTTCTCCCCTGCTGCTGAAATTTCGTGGGGAGTGGCAGCAAGGTCCCCGAACCTCTCCGCCTGCTCCAGCAATGATGGGTCTTTCGTAAAAAGTTGGCAGAATTTATTCCTTCCAAACCCAAAAATGGTTGAAGTGGTGTCGCAGCCAGATATTGCGTGCAGGAGCAAGATACAGCCTGTGGAGTTGAACTTGTAGGAGGAGGCGGAGTAGATTGCGTCTGGCTGTTTCCCTCTCGCTGGTTTTTTGAGGTAGACATTGCTGATCGCAGGTGTTGTGCGAGTCAGCAGGACGAGTAGGTCAATGTCTTCACCGACAATGACGACGGCGTCGTACGAGGGGGAGAGGCATTTAGCTGTGGCAACTATCAACCTGTCAGCATCTTCAGTTTCATGTCAGAAACTCAAGTAGGGTTGGTATACACTCCAATTTCAAGCCAACACTCCAAGGTAATAAGTGAATTTTTTTAGATACTCTGTGCGTCACAATAACAAAAACCACAATATTCCGTTGTTTTTGATTTTTTTTACGCCACTCTCCGTAGGGTCAAAAAATTTGCATGCGTTTTGTAGGTAATTAAATTCCCTACACATTTTATTCTGATACTTGTTTCCGTAGAATAGGCTATAACTGAATTACAGCGTCGTAAAGTTAGAAGTTTGACAAGTTTCCAGAAAGTGCGTTTTTGTTTATTTCTTCAAAACAAACATATCTCCATAACTATCAGTCCTAGAAACAAAATTTAAAAACTACATTGTAGGAAATTGTATTCTCTACAACATTGCGTACTCTTTTGTAGCTACAATGCACCAAAACGAAGTTATAAGCTAAAATCTAAACAAAGTACCAATTTTTCTTGGTTTTATAAGATGGCGGTGGGCGCGGCGGCCCGGCGTGAGAGGAATTGTGCATTTTGCATTTTAAACACTTACTAATCATCCTAGACAGCATATCAAAAAATTAGAACTACCGGACCTTTTATAAGGAACCCCCCTCTTTGGTCTCTATTTGATGGACTAGTGCGTCACAATAGCAAAACCCAGCAATATTCCGTTATTCTTGATTTTTGATTTTACACAACACTCGTAGGGTTGGTTCATAAAAATATACATGCGTTTTGTAGGTAGTTAAATTCCCTACAAATTTTATTCTGATACTTGTTTCCAAAGAATAGGCCATAACTGAAATATAGCGTCCTGAAGTTCGAAGTTTGGCAAAATTCCGAAAAGTGCGTGTTTTTTTTGGTTTTTCAAAAAGTGCATATCTCCATAACTATCAGTCCTAGAAACAAAATTTAAAAACTAAATTGTAGGAAACTGTATTCTCTACAACATTGAGTGATATTCTCTACAACATATTCTCTACAACATGCACCAAATAGAAGATATAAGCGAAAATCTAAACAAAGTGCCGATTTTTTTTGTATTTTTTACGATGGCGGCGGGCGCGGCGGGGGAGGAATTGTGCATTTTGCATTTTTAAACACTTACTAACCATCCTAGACAACATATCATAAAATTAGAACTACCGGACCTTTTGTAAGGTAACCCCTGTTTTTTGGTCTCTATTCGTTGGACTATTAGAAAGGGAAGAGGCACGAGAGATAAGATTGCAAACATGCGATGGATTATGTGGAGAAATCAAGGGAATTTCAAAAGGACATTTATCTATGCTTTATTGATTACAGCAAAGCGTTCGATTGCGTTGACCATGAAAGACTATGGATTGGATTGCGATCTTTGGGGATTCCAGAGCATCTGATACGACTATTAAGAGAACTGGACAGAGAGCAAGAGGCTATAGTGAGGACTGAGTCTAGAGATACAGAGTGGTTTAACATTGGAAAGGGAGTGAGACAGGGATGCATCCTTTCACCATACTTATTCAACCTGTACAGCAAACACATTATGAGAAGAGCGGGACTAGAGAAATCAAGGGCTGGTGTAAAGATTGGAGGAATTAAGATTAACAACTTAAGATATGTAGATGATACCACCCTGTTGGCAGAAAATTAAAAGACATAGAATTTCTTCTAGGCATTGTAAAAGATGAAAGCTTAAAATTTGGACTTAGATTGAACATTAGGAAAACTAAGATCATGACAACAGGAAAAATGGGAGCGCTAAAAATCGGAGATGAGGTGATAGAGAAAGTCTCACACTTTGATTTTCTGGGATCAAGACTGGATGAGGATGGAGGATGCACAGAAGATATAGGGAAAAGAATCTTGTTGGGCCGGCGAGCAATGTCGAACCTCGAGAAAATAATGAAAGAAGGAGACATCTCTAAATCAACCAAGATTAGGATTGTGAAAGCAATGGTTTTTCCCGTGATGATATACGTTGTGAGAGTTGAACAATGCGAAAGAGGGAAAGAAAGAAAATCGACTCCTTTGAACTCTAGTGCTGGAGAAGACTTTTGAGAGTACCATGGACTGCAAGGAAGACTAACAAATGGGTTTTAGATCAGATTCAGCCAATCTATTCGTTGGAAGCATTGATTTTAAGGCAAAAACTATCCTATTTTGGCCACATTATGAGAGTGGATAATTCCATTGAAAAGATAATCATGCTTGGGAAGGTAGAGGGGAAAAGAAGAAGAGGACAGCAACGAAGAAGATGAATGGAGGATATAAAGGAAGCTACCGGGAATTCTTTGCAACAACTAAGATATGCAGCAAATGATAGAGCTGTTTGGAGAGCCTTAGTACATGAGGTCACCAGAAGTCGTAGACGACTTGATGGAAACTAACAACAACAATGGATGGAGTGAATATTATCTTGCAAAAGATAATAGAGATGGTATGTATGGAGTGTATATTATCTTGCAATAGATAATTGAGATGGTATGTATGGAGTGTATATTATCTTGCAATAGATACTTGAGATTGTATGGATGTAGTGTATATTATCTTGCAATAGTTAATTGAGATGGTATGGATGGAGTGTATATTATCTTGCAATAGATAATTGGCATGGTATGGATAGGTGTATATTATCTTGCAATAGATAATTGAGATGATTGGATGGAGTGAATATTATCTTGCAATAGATAATTGAGATGGTATGGAGGAAGTGAATATTATCTTGCAATAGATAATTGAGATGGTATGGATGGAGTGTATATTATCTTGCAATAGATAATTGAGATGGTATGGATTGAGTGTATATTATCTTGCAATAGATAACTGAGATGGTATGGATGGAGTGTATATTATCTTGCAATAGATAACTGAGATGGTATGGATGGAGTGAATATTATCTTGCAATAGATAATTGAGATGGTATGGATGGAGTGAATATTATCTTGCAATAGATAATTGAGATGGTATGGATGGAGTGTATATTATCTTGCAATAGATAATTGAGATGGTATGGATGGAGTGTATATTATCTTGCAATAGATAATTGAGATGGTATGGATGGAGTGTATATTATCTTGCAATAGATAATTGAGATGGTATGGATGGAGTGAATATTATCTTGCAATAGATAATTGAGATGGTATGGATGGAGTGAATATTATCTTGCAATAGATAATTGAGATGGTATGGATAGAGTGTATATTATCTTGCAATAGATAATTGAGATGGTATGGATGGA
>JAFIDM010010028.1:69613456-69626025 GCA_023159025.1 Thereuonema tuberculata | reverse complement strand
CTTGCAATAGATAATTGAGATGGTATGGATGGAGTGTATATTATCTTTCAAGAGATAATTGAGATGGTATAGAAGTAGTTTATATTATTTTGCAATAGATAATTGAGATTGTATGGATGAGTGTATATTATCTTGCAATAGATAATTGAGATGGTATGGATGGAGTATATATTATCTTGCAATAGATAATTGAGATGGTATGGATGGAGTAGATATTATCTTGCGCCCCACGTTTTTCGTTTTAAAAACGTGATATATTTAAAAATGTATTTTTTATCATTTATTTCTGCTTTTTAGTCTTGTGTGTATATTTTTCAATCGATTTCAAACAGTTTGACGAGATTACAACAGAAACATATGGTGAAGTTCCGATTTATTTCATGTTCTCTTAACCTGATCATATTAATACAATAAAAGTAATAATAATATTCATACAATATAGAGAACCTCAAAGTTTAGAAATGTGCTACGAAAACTTTGAAACAAATAGTTTTAAAGATTAAGTAAATACGATATCAGTTAGTTTTTTTCATAAGCATAACATTTTCCTCAAAACGAAAATGAATTCTCTTCGAATGTTCATAAATAGTGGAACTTAACCATTAAAACTAAAACACTTATGACAGATTTGATGTGGAAATTGAAGGCTAAAGATCTCCACGAATGTGCTATTATAAATTAGTAAATATTCAATATTATAATTATTACTCACCCATTAAAACTAAAAACGCTAAATATCACTTTCCTCGCTCACACTGATTTATATACAATTTAAACTGAAAAGATATATTTATAATCTCTGAAAATTGCTGAATTTAAAACTATAAATATATTTAACTAAGAAAGTCATCTCTTGGGGATGTCGCTATTTCTTTTAATAATTTAAAAACATTTTGTTGACGCACTGATATACTGTGATAATTGCTTAACCCTGTAGGTTGGCTAAAAAAATAAAAAAACAATCATTATTCTATAAGTCTTAAATTTGTTGTTAGATCTCGCTATTTACTTCGTTCCTGTTAGTTTATCTCTGAAAGAGAACAGAACGTTTTTTCGGATGCTATCTACAGAAGGTCCTTAGATAACATCCGAAATGCTGTAACGTGTTCTGGTATAACGTGTTTATCTACAGTATAACACGTTCTGCTTTATAGAAAAAAGGAATTTCTTAAGCTTAACTTTATATCGTAATTTGAACCTCATAAAGAACATACAGTAGATTGAAGTATGGACAAGCGAAGCTTTGACAACCTAACCTTGTGAAGCAAAATTCTCAATGTCTGAAATGGTTTATTTAACTATGCTTTTCCAAAATATGTAGTAAATAATGTCAGTTTCTTTCATTTACAAGACCAGGAAAATAATATTAAATATTTCTTACAAGTATGAACGGACTACAGAAGACTAGTCTTAACTCATTCAAATACTGAGGACTTAGTGTTTGTAAGGCACTGAAAGGCAATAAATTTTACTTTTCATCGAACTTATGATGTTTCTCATTTATAATTTAATTTCTTAATGCCTTTCAGTGAAAGGACAAGGTATTAATACTGTGGATTTCACAGGATTATTTTCTATTTCATATTGTTTTTTTTATCTCGGCGGCCCATTCCCGGGATCGAGAATGCTTTTACTTAGCTTTCGCGCTAACTGAGCCAAACATCAAGGGTAAATTCTGCTGATGATTACTAATAAGGATGAAACAGCTGTTCAGGATTTCCGATGATGTTGGATCAGGGTGCGAAGGCATATTTACTATCCAGTTGTGATTTTTTTTTCTATTTGTTTTATTTATATTTTGAATAATTACTACCACGTGAACTTCCAGACACGATTAAGAGTTAACACCATTTTCTCATTTGGCAAACTTTGTGGAAATGACTATAATGAAAAATATAATGGCTGGATATCAAAGAGAATTATTATAAGCTTAATCTAACATTGTAACTTCCATAGGTATACATAGGAGAGAGGAAAAAAAATTAGAATAAAAATGTTTTAGAATATTAATACTGAACTTTTGTCCTGGTTCGGTGGCGCTGGGGAACAAAATGCGACAGGAGCGATTTTAATTTAAAATCACAGAGAATTTATTCAGAAAAATAAATTACGAAATTTACAGATTTCAAATTATCGATTTGATGACTCGCTTGGGTATAGTCTCCTTCGAGGCTATCCGTATTGGGGTGGCCCTCGACAACTTCTCCCGGCAACTGTATCGTCTGCTTCGGCTTAGAAGTGTCTTGCTTCGTAGCCTTACGTCTAAGTGCGGTCTTCTCTAAACTCTCCAGCAAATGGTTCGTCCTCTTTGGCTTAGAGCTGGGGATCTGTCCGTGGCCTATCAACCACTCAATCAATCCAACTTCTCTCCAAGTGGGGAACTCTTTCTCTCTCTGGGTCGCTGTCTATCAACAGGCCCTTTCTCTCTCTTCTCTATCCCCGAACTTGGTGTAGAGCCTCTTCGTGGCCGCTCGCCACAATCCAACTCTTCCCTCTGGCTTCGTTGGAGTCCTCTCCTTGCGGCCGGCTGCCGCCAAAACTCTCTCTTTTCCCCGTCTGCGTTGCATTATATACCCGCCTCTAGATCCGACAGAGTCCACTATCCAGAGGGAGACAAGGTCGGACCGCACTACTCTTCACTGAGGTGGATTGGCGTGAGGCGAATCCACCGTTTCGGGGGTGGACCATTCCGCAAGTAACAATATTCTTCTGTAAAAACAATAAGTAAAAAACAAAACAAAAAAAATTAATATAATTTTGTGCTAAAGCATAAATAAAGGCGACCCATAGTAATAAAATAATTTAAAAATAATAATAAACAAGGTAACTAATGCTTTTAGACATTGTCAAAAGTAAAGCGACCCCATAATATGCACAATTTATAAACACAATTCTGAGCAACCCATTATTAGCAAAACACTTATTACAGATTGCCTGTAAAACCGCTAGGGGACCGCTATTGTCTGGATGTCACTTTAAAACGCCTTGGGGGGTTAGAGAGTGGTCTTAGAATTCTGATTTTTTGCACGTGGTCACCTACTTTTTGATGCTGAACACAATGGTGAAGATTTCATTCGAATATCTAACCGTTTGGCCGCTACAGAGTTGGACAGACAGACAGACAGACAGGATAAGAGCAATAGCGGTCCCCTAGCGGTTTTAAAGGCAAGCTGTAACAATTGGGGCCACTGAAAAAATAGTAAATAAGCAAAAAAAAAATTTAAAAAAACACCCAGTAGATATACGGATTCGAACCGATAACCTTCAGCATGAATTCGAGACTTTACCCATCAAGCAATAGCTGACAACTGAAATGAAATGGTTGCATTTCTACATTTAATCTATTAGCGGAAATCCAATGAAAACAATGCCAAATATCTCGAACACATGTTCGCGTTGGCCATTGAAAATTACCTATTCTACGTTGTTTGGGCTTTTCAACGCGATGGTTTGTCGATCCGATCTTCCGTTCGGGAGTTGTTAGGGGGATACAATGACAACAATACTAAATATTTCGAAATTGGGGAGCCGGAAATCCACTGAAAATAATGCCAAATATCTCGAACACATGTTCGAACACATGTTGGCCCCTGAAAATAGTCCATTTGTTTATTTCAACTGAAGGGATCTAAATACCAATTATACATTAAACTTTACTTCACCAAAAAAAAATATTACAAAGGAACAATTTTTCAAAGTCTATTCGGGGACTTCATTATCAAGCCAAAAACTCAAAATAGAAAAGCGAACAACAGAAAAGAAAACACGAATACATATGTAACAAAAAGAACAGAGTATTAACGAGAAATACAAGCACAACAATTTTAAAGAAAAATAAAATAACAGTTGAAATAACTGCAAATTATTACAATAATGTGGATGCTTACTAAAACTTAATACAACGTTGTATATTATTTAAATGACGGATTGTCTTTCTTGCCAAAGTAATTTAAAATTAGGTTTTGTATTTCTCGTTCATACTATATCCTTTTTGTTACGTATTCGTGTTTTCTATTCTGTTTTTGGCATTTTTATTTTGAATTTTGGCTTGAAAAAGATGTCGCCGCGTTGACTTTGAAAACTTGCCCTTTTGTAATATTATTTCTGTTTGGTGAAGAAAATTCTAATGTTTACGGTTGTGACTAGATCTTTATTGTAAATGACATCACTGATCTCAGTACAATTACTTTTGGATCTTACTTTAGTGTATGGCATGACTTGACTCAAAAGTATAATATCTGAAAAAGTATAATATTATTCAGATATTCCAAAGTTGGTACGCCACTAAAAATATCTAGTTAATAATATCTAGTTGGCGTACAAACTTTGAAATATCTGAATAATAAGTTCCAGATATTACAAAGTTGCTAAGCCAACTGGATATTATTAACTTCTGCCAATATTCGCTCAACGCTTAAGAATACCAGCACTTCAATTATTATATTAAATAATGCTTCTATTAATCCATCGAATTTAAATTATAACTTATTTCTACTGGTGAATGCTTAACAATGATTTATAAACATATAATAAACAATAAACTATTACGAGACAAAAGTCACAGAAGTTAGTTAAGAAGACATTATTAATTTTACTCTGCAGCCTTGCCTATATAGCAAATCTAAATTATGTAGATTTATCTATGAAAAATGGATAATCATTATGAATAAAATTCAACTACAAATAGATACAAGATTTATACTAAAAGCGTGCCCAATGATATTAGAAAAATTTAAAGAAAACTGTAGAAACAATGAAATATTCCAATAATTGTCACATTTTTATTAATTGTATAACTTCATTCATTATCGCAACTGCCTTTATATTGTATAAACAAAAGATATGTAAATTAATTTATTATCGCAACTGACTCAATATTGTATTAAACAAAATATATGTAACTTAATTCTTTACCGCAACCGCCTCTGTGTTTGTGAGGATTATTCGATGTATTTTAGAAGCCTGAAGAAACAGGACAAAGCCGTTGCCTACGAAATATAGCAACGAAGAGAAAGGATTTGTAGTCGAGTTTTATTCATAATGATTATAAACATCAAAATAATCATCAATATTTTAATTTAGATTTATTTCTAACTAGTCAAATTTAAAAGCATTTTTCAAATCTAGAGAGCCATTTTCGAGCTTTATCATCTGAGGATTTATTTGGACATAATTTCTCCAAATTATGTAAAGAGATTGGGACTTTTTATGAGAGAGTGACTGGGATTAAATTCATTTTATTTGTTTTGATTCAGTGTTAGAAATTTAAAGAAATATGTCACCTCGAAAAACAAAGGAATTTATTTTAGTTGATATTTATCATTTTCTGGTTTATTCTCAAATGTAATTTTATTTCCTTCAAAATTAAATTTAATTTCAAGTATAAATAAAACAATATATTATATATCTTATTTCCACTCCCCACGAAAGAAAGTAAGAAGTATTTAATATATTTTTCTTCAGAATCTGACAAAGAAATATATATGCCTAAATTAAATATAATATCTAAAGATTTTTCTTCCATCACAGTAATGTCATCAATAAGTATCTATTTATTAATTTCTGTGCGTTTTGTATAAACGTATGCTGGTATTAAAGAGAGATTATTTTCTGCCTTAAAATTGATATTAAATGATACAAGACAGGCAATGAAAGATGATTTACTGTCTGCTGCTCTCTTTTGTAGAATTAATTATCATGATTAATAAAGTTTATTTAAAAAAGGAATGCTTTTTTTTAATATTTGATCTTCGGTAATACGGTAATACGAATTAAAAATTTTATTCGGAGCATGAAGCGGAGCACGGAGCAAGTATTTAAGTGTCAGAGTGGAGCTGGAGAGGATCAATTACAAATTTGGTCTGCTCCAAAGCCCTGGAAAAAATGCTTTTAACTTTTTTATATTAGATATACTGAGAATATATGTAATTAGAAAGCATTATCTCTCAGTTCATTGTCAAAAGCGGAATTCTTTGGTTGTGCTCAATCAGTTTTTATCATAAATTCAGTAATCAATTCCACTATTTTAAATTCAAAAATATATAGAAGTATTTATTATTAGTATGTTGTAATATTCCTATATATTATTGAATTTATATATTATTATACTTTTATGTACTACTTTATCAGCAAAGAAATTCATATAAAATTTGAATTTAATTCTTGAAGAAATTCATATAAATTAAGATAAAGTCAACGAAGGATACTGTTATTGTTTTGATACATTTTACAATAAATAAGTAAATACGAAAACGATTGGAAGAATATTCTTTATGCTTGCCGTAAAATAGTAATAGTAAAACTGCGCCGGACAGACACACAGACAGACAGACAGACAGTCAGAGAAATAAAAGATTTTAGTAATATAGATTGTTCCTTTTCAGTCAGTCAGTTCAGTTTTGTTAGATAAATCAAAAAAACAATATAAATACAGTTGTAGTTCCCATGGCCAAATGTATAAGTCGTCTGACTTCGGATAAGAAGGTTGCAGGTTCGATTCCTGTCGCGAATGTTTCATTGTAAAAATTCTTTCTATTTTTCATTCTCACAGAAAACTGCGCCGGACAGACAGACAGACAGAGAAATAAAAGATTTTAGTAATATAGATTATGACGATTAAGATAAATTACAAACAATGATAAAATAACAACAATTGCTTATAAAATCTGTTCCCTGAAAAACCGTCTTTAGCATGAAGTTTATGATTGAAGACAGAAATAAGCCAAGCACCATTACAATACTTTCCTGGCATTTTGTATTCTGTTTTCGTTAATCTCTATTAATCTTCTGTTTTCGTTAATCGAAGAATCAAATCATCAGTTTTCGTAATATTATGATTGGTCTTTAACATTATTACTTTTCTTCAACGTCTGTGTAATCTGAATTTCCACATTTATCAGTATTTGATTAGTCAGATATTCAGCTTTATTGCACAGGATGGCCGGGAAGTTCCCGTATCCCCTTTTATGTTAGTATTACATGAAAAGGCATGGGAACTTCCCGGCCACCCTGTATACAGCCGAAAAAAAAAGACCACAAATAATTAAAACTTTACATATTAACTTTACATTTTGTTAACATTTCCAAAAACCTCCTATAGAAACTTTGAAATAGATTCTGTACTATTTCTAGGACTGACAAAACACAGCAACCAAGAAATAAGCCTATACTTCCTCCAATGTCACTAGTTAATTGCACGAGGGTATGTGTAGAACGTTCTTCAATAATTTCCACCATATTAACTGTGTAGAAAAATCTTAAGATTCAGCTACCATCACTAGGTTGGTATTTTGACAAAAATCCTGGATATGAATTAATTTCAAACAAAAGTTTTTCACATGGTTCAAAACAACCACACTCCTCATGAATGGTATCTTCATAAATACTGAGCATCGTCGCATAGTCATGCAATTGCTCATCTAAAGAACATCCTTCAAGTTCAATTACTTCTGAGTATGTTACGCTTGAATGAAACCAAAAAATGATTAATTAAAACCCAACCAAATTATTTCAATCCATTAGGGCGAAAGCAATTATTATTAAGAAGTAAAATTAAGGATTAAGAAATAAAACTATTTGTAGATGATGATTTTTGTAGAGATCTTTAAAACTGGCACAATAGTGATTATACAAAGACATGAATTATTAATAAGAGATAAAGTCTTACTTGCATTTTATCTGTTCGTCTATCTTTTTCTTATTGCAGTTTCGAAAACACAAAGCACTATTCTCAAAATCACTACAAAGTTTCATGATCTGACTTTTCATCTTCAACTAAGGAATTTGAAAAAGAAACAAAGAACGAAAGTTCAATTGCATTAGTTAGATTTCATAAGATTTAAAAATTTAATAAATAAATAAACATTCACATTCATCCTTTTTTTCCAAATTCTCGAGAATTCATTTTTTATTTTTATAATTTCCCCTTCATGAAGCTTAGGAAACGACAAGATATTTCTATTTCTATTTCAAAGAATTTAGGAGTTCCTATTTAACCAAGCATAAACAAAATTCTCAAAACTTCACATTTAAATGTGTTAATTACTATTTTATATATGAGATAAAAATCTCAATTATTTTTTAGTGATATTGTAATGCATACTGCAAAATGAAATGAAGAATAATAAATGATATAAATGTAATTCATGGGATAAATCTCTGCATTTGAAATAAGTCATGAAGGCTTAAGCTAAGAAAAGAATCTATATTTGGTCCTATTATCTAGAGATTTCACAATTACAGTAAAACCTCGTTAAGTCGTCACCCGGATAAGTCGTCACTCCGTTTAAGTCGTCGTTTTCCTTTGGTCCCGACAAGGTCTCATAGACAATAATGTAAAATAACCCTCCTTTACCCGTCACGAAATTTAATTCTACTCCGGATAACTCGTCACCCTCAAAAATAGCCAAAAGCATCTTTCTTCTCCATTTTGCCTGCCATCGTGTTGTCTTTTCAGCTCCACCCCTTTACTTTAAGAAAGTCAAGCCTTTACGGGGAATTTTCGACCATGCCTGTCACTTCATTCCTTTATACCCCTTCGGAGGGTTTGGGTTCTTGGAATCTCCTGCTAATCATTCAAAGCACACTTCTCGCTGCGACTCTGTCGAGTGTAGACGTTTTTCTTGACGGCTCCTGAGTGCGACTTCATTTCATAGCGAGTAAGGCCGTAGCCTTCGTAATTTACCATAAATAGATACAATATTACGAAGGCTACGGTATGCCCCGCTATAAGGGCTATTTTTTCTCTTGCAATTTCGTAATTCGATTACGTTTTTAACAAGCCAGGGAAACGAAAACTTACCTCGTTTTCTTTTAAAGGAAAAAAAGACTTACTTGCACTTTTTGAAAAATCAAATGATTCGAAAACCGCTTTAGCCAAAGAACACCATATTTCCAGGACTACATTAAACGATATTCTTTCATCGAAATAAGCAATTGAAGAAGCTGACTGCAAAGACAAAAGAAAGAGAAGGAGGAAATCGAAGTTTGACGAGATCGAGGAGGTTTTAG
Source organism: Thereuonema tuberculata (assembly GCA_023159025.1). Taxonomy (NCBI): domain Eukaryota; kingdom Metazoa; phylum Arthropoda; class Chilopoda; order Scutigeromorpha; family Scutigeridae; genus Thereuonema; species Thereuonema tuberculata. The sequence goes on along the minus strand of JAFIDM010010028.1, from coordinate 69,617,016 downwards.
TTCGATGGCTAAAACATGCCAGATCACAAAATGTACCGATTTCAGCCGTGATTCTCAAAGAAAAAGCCATGGAAATTGCTAAGGAGTTGAACATTGAAGATTTTGGCGGCAGCAATGTTTGGCTGGAACGTTTCAAAGACAGACATTGCCTTTCTTTTTAAACGATTAAAATTTGGTAACTATAAAAAGTGCTTTTTTTTATTTTCCACTCATTCATTTGCATGTATTGATTTCTAAAAATGTTGTTTTTCTCACCGACTCCTAAAGCAATTCTTCAAAATACTGTATTTCAGTGTTTTGTTTTTTTTTCAAAAATTCCCACTCCGCCTAAGTCGTCACTCCGCTTAAGTCGTCAAAAATGTTTGGTCCTTTGAGTGACGACTTAACGGGGTTTTACTGTACTTTATTAGCTTCAGTGAACTAATAAAACATTGAGAGACTTGTAACATTTGTAGTGAAAAAAGATATATCATTAAGCATCTTCAGAGGCGTTCATCAAAACTACATAGTCTACAATTGAATTCCTTACAGTTTGGTATCACATAACCACAGAAGAAAGAGAAGTGTGGGAAATTTATCACATCATAATAGCTTATCATGAAATCCCTGTAATAGTCTGGTAAGAAAGAGGACTGAGTATTTTCAAGGATTTCATCAACATATTTTTAAAAATTAATCAATTGTGTTAAGTGTGCACTAAAGTGGAATGAAAGAGAAAGAAAAAGAACAGGTTGAAATTGTGTGTTTTCTCTGTACAACTTGAAGATCTGGATTTTTGTAGATTACTTATGCCTGTTGTTGAGTAGTAATAATAGTATGGTCCTTAGCTAGCATGTTGAATGGGATTGGCCAAGCAACTAATACGTGTTGTAGGTGCAGCAGGATTTCAGACTTTCCTCATGATGTCTTTCCATGCAATACGATCCATAGCAATGGTCTGGTCAAGATCGACGTTTTAGCTCTTCAGATCCTCAAGCACCTTCTTCTGCGCAATTCGTTGAATTCTCGAGTGGGTGGGCGCTGTCTCCAACCCATTCTGCTCACGTTCCAAAACCACATCAATCTCCACAGTTGAACTAGTTGTTGCATATCAATTGTAGATTTGTATTCGGTAAATAACTTACCTGATGAATTTTCTGATCTATTACAAATCAAAGGCAATCCCAAGATATGTCAAGATACACATGAATAATCTCACAGGAATATGAAACAATTGAACTACGCAACAATCTCGTTTGAGTAAAGATAAGACTCGCATGATACGAACGGGTATCGATTGTTGAAGAACAATGGGGCGTGCAGTTGCAGTTGTTTTGTAGGACTAACTTTTTGGGGTTAAGTCGAGAGAAGAAGAACGAAAACATGGCGAAGATGACGACAGATATGGAAACGTTCAGAAGTCCGATTAACTGAAAGATACGAGGGAATCACGAAGTTAAACGTTCCTCGTTTCTGGGAATAAGTGTGGCTTAACGGATTGAAGTTCGACCAAAGTAAAAAAAAGGTTAAAAGGATGAATCCAGTTCCAAGGATCGTCTACGATGGGATTCGAAAGGCAACGAATCTGAAGACAACGTCAACCAGGTATTGAAAGTCGTTCAACGTAGGACGTTTAGACGTAGGACGATAGAACTTCGGAATACAGTAAGTGACCTTTGCTACTTTATCACACGGACGGGAACATTGAAACATGAACATAGTTGTCATCTGATTTCTTCAAGACGTACAGAAAGATAGACATTAGTAATGTTTACGAAGATAAAGATTTAAGGAAATAATCCAAGTGAGCATAGAGTTAACACATACAAACTTTGCCATTTATCACATTTGAGAAGAATGTCTAGGAAGACTTTAAATGGGTAACTCAGAAAGACGTAGAAACATACAAGTGAAACAGTCTTAATTATTCTCATGTAAAAGAAGTTAAAACAGAATATATTTAGATTCGTTTTATCAATACGCCTTTGTTTTCTTTTCTACAAATTAGGTACACCATAAAAGTTATCTTTAGCTCGTTATACGATCATTCTCTGCTGGAGAAAAGGTTTCAAAAAACATCTCCGTTACATGTATTAGATAGCATTAAGTTACAACCGCTATTTATCGTTATTTACACCACTTGATCGAATAGTTTCATCGGAAATGAGATCACAAATGAGACACACAGAATCTCGCAGAGACATCGCATTTGAAATACCTCGAGTTTGTTCAGGTCCATTTGGAACAAGGTCCATGTTTCTAGTAGATAGAAGAGAATCGGCAGGATATGCATTCAGAGATACGAATATTTGTTTTGATAGTGATGTTCGCTCTCTTTCACAGGCACAATTTAAGTAAAGAGAAGGCTGCTGTGGCCTTTCTGATCCTGTTGTGGATTTCAGAGGTGGGAACTGCTTTCTTTTCTTGGACCAGATTCCATTTAATTTTTATTCCGAGAATTTTTCGCTTGAAGTTCTCAATCGTTGCGTACCTTTGAGAATATGGCAATGAAAGGAAAGGAGCTTGAAACAATGAAAAGATATGCGGTTAGAAAATTAATATTAAAACAATCAAATCTTTAAAAATTAATTGGAAAAAAATATTTTTATTTCCAAATATTTGGAAATAAGAAATTTGAATTGAATGGAAAGTAAATAAATCAATTTCTTTAATAACAAAGTAGTAAATAATAATAGTAATTAATAAGTTTGTTTCATTTTAATACAGTAAGACCACATTATCAGCAGGTAGTCAAAAATCAATGCAGAGGAGGAGTTAAATGCAGATCAATAAATTATTATGGCAAGTAAGCAAAATGCTTAAATAATTAACATGTTTTTGTTTTGAGGCTTTGAGTTTATTACCATTCATTAATTTTACCTGTCACTTCCACGTCGATATTTATAGCATATTTTATATATCGACTAAACTTCGAAATTTAGTTTAGAATGTTCCTAATTTTTCTGCATTATAAGAAAGAAACTTAGATAGCTTACAATGCAGAAAAAATATGAACGTTCTAAATTATTTTCAAGGTTCAGTCGATCTAAAATTAGATTTCTCTCACAAAATAAGTTTCATACTTTTTTTTACTTTTTAGAATTACAGTAATTAATAGAGGGGAAGATCCAAATATAGACTAGGGTATATGGGCTAGTAGAAGTATTCGTGTACGGGAAGTACTGCCACGCAGTGGAAATAAAGTGAAAATGTGTAACAAAGAGAAATGAGTAGAACAGTTGGTCGCCTATAGTCAAGTTATTCAGATGTAGTAGGGTGATAAGTGTCAATGAACCTATTTCATGATCTTGAAACATTTCACAGCTACGTTTTGTTATTTTCTTAATCAAATTCTATTGAATCATAAGCTCATTTGTAAAATACATGATATTACTTACATTTTAAACTTGTTGTAGCATAATACTGGTTCTTCATCTAAATCATCACCATGTTCTATTATGAAGGAATCAACCTGAAGAGGATTGTGCATTCACATCAGCCCCATGTGCAATGAGTAATCTTACAATGTCCACCTGACCTGCATTGGCTGCTTCCATCAAAGGAGTACAGTCACCTTTGAT
>JAFIDM010010028.1:69569396-69608456 GCA_023159025.1 Thereuonema tuberculata | reverse complement strand
TGGAAAAATCTCCGACCGGTCCGCCAGAGCTTGAACCTCTACTCCAACCCACAGTTAAGTTTCAACTAGGCATTTGGCTACTAGGCCCACGTAGAATCAATCTAAAGCTTAGGAATTAAAACTTTTTACCACGTGACCCATTTCTTTATTAATTTTTAATTTCTTCATATATTTATTGGATCATAAACTTAACACTCCCTCTTTTTTTATAATTCCATGTTTTAAATGCAAGTGAAATACTATTGTATGAATTTTTAAACATTTTATTTACATTACCAAAACAAAGTTTTTTATTTCCATTTTATTATATTTAAGATGTATTCTTTGTTGTTAAAGGATCGTTAAAATTCAGCTGCAGAGTCTGATTCCATAATCTTTACCAAATTCGCCATTCCATTTAGAAACTGCTAATTTTTTTTTAGATTTTATTTTTGATTTTATTTTTATATATTTGATAAACTAATCTTTTCAATAACTATCTCCTTTTAATATTTTGCTGTTTTTAAAGCTAGGAAAAGATGTTAAAATGAAATTCATAAATATTCGTTTGAAAAATTTACATTCTGATGTGGAAGCTATAAGCGACAAATTCTAGAATCTCCGACGATTTCCTTTATATTTTGAAAGTATTTTCCTGCCTCTAGATTCTGTAATATTCTGTAATAACTGAATAATTTCTATAACGTGAAAACAACTCAGTTTCGGTTTCGTTTTGTTTTGAAAATTTTAGTCTTTCGTTTTCACAAATTATATCGATTCCTCTATAAGAAGAAACTTAAGATATGACAATTTAGAACGTAATTCATTGATGAAGCCCAAAGAAATAACAAGAAAATATCAGGAAATAAATTGTAAAGCTTTTTTTAAAAAAACAACTATGAAAAGCTTATAATCCAAAAGAAGGAATGAAAATCTTGTTTCTACTGAAAACAATTCTTAAGTAAATTTAATTTACAGAGAAACTCTGTTTCTCTATCCTTTGCAGAGAATAACAACTTTCTTTAATCCAAATTGCTTAAAAAGGCACTTTCAATAGTTCCGCAACAAATTTTATTTTATTTACTTTTTTATATTTTATTTACAGTTACAGTTATATATATATACAGGGTGTTCTATCACGAATTCAACAAACTTCGTCAGAGTGTTGGGTTGGTTATTCTAAAAAAAGTATACCATGCAATATGCGTCGATTCGGCTCCGTTCACAAGATATGGACACTTCGTTGTATGAAGCCACAGAATGAAAGCTATTTGATTAACATTTAAGAATCTGATTTAAAATTTAAAATAGTATGCTGATTTCGTGATCTGAAATAATATGTTAACATTCTTTAAAACATACGAAACTTTAAAGTTAAAAAAAATGCCAATGTACGTGTTCTAATTTTATGATATACACCCGAAAGGCTTCAGCAGTTGGTCAATGCAATTTTACATCAAAAGTTGAAGCCTTTCCTTAATTGATCTGTGACATGCATCATAGAAATCTTAAATATAGATTTGTATTTTTTTAAAATTTTTGTAACAAGGTTTCTTCATTTAAATCTGCTGACAATTTAATGAAGAGTCGTGACGAAAACCAGAAGTGAAGAACTGGTTTTATTCTATAATAGTTATTAATTCTATAATAATTTGAAAAACACATTTCAAATTATTATACAAGCGAATTGACCACTTAGGATCACGCTACAACTTCATTTCCTTTTCCCTGTGCGAAGCTTTCTCTGTCTCCAATACTCCTTCATGCGTTCACTGGCCTGCTTCCGTTGATCTTCAGTCCAGGTTCTTCCGGTCTTCATGACTCGTCCTGCGACTTGAAACACTTCCAAATTTTTCACTGTGTTTCTAAATGTATTTCTGTCTAACAATTCGACCTCTGAGATGTTTAATATTTTCATAACCTTCTTTACTTCTTTAATCCATGCTGTCGTGGTCTTCTTTCTCCAGAAGAATTCAAATATCTGTTTAGTAAGTCTATTCTCATTCATTCTAAACAAATGTCCGAGGAACGTCAGCCTTCTCTTCTTCATGGTCTCCGAGATTCTTTCCACCTTCTGGTAAACTTCTTTGTTACTTCTAAGTTTCCACCCACTTTCAGTCTGAACAGCACCCATAATTTTCCTGAGGATTCTTCTTTCCAAGAACTCTAGTTTCTCTAGCTTATAGTTCATGGCCAGGCATTCACTAGCATATAGATATTCTGTTTTGACCACAGTGTTATAGTACGTGTTATTTCAGCATTCCAGGATAAACACTTCTTATTGTACATGTTTTTTGTCAACCCATATGCTCTCTCCATTTTTGAGATCCGGTCTGTAACAGCGGCTTTTTCTAATCCATTTTCCTGTGTGGTCTCACCCAGGTACTTGAATTTCTCGACCCTTTCGATTCGTCCTATTTCGGTTTCCAAGAATTTGGGTCCATCTTTGATGTTTGTCATGAATTTGATCTTTTCTGTTGAAATCCTCAATCCTGTTTGTCTTGTAATTTTTTCCAAGAGATTAATTTGTATGATTGCGATCTCTGGACTTTCCGATAATATAGCAAAGTCATCTGCGAAAGCCAGGCAGTTGACCTTAATTCCTTTTGGTTTTCTTCCTAGGCATATCGGAGTTATCCCTTGAAGTTCATTTGTATACTAATGGGTCCCCAGTGCTCGATTAAATTATAGACTATCAAAAGTCTGTCGAGAGGTCCTAAAACTTTGATTCACATGAATTTTCTGCCCTGGAAATTGTAATGTAATATGTATTTCTGATTTATATAGACTTGCAAATTTCTAATTTGCGTAGGCATAGTCAATGATACTTAATAATATTTTTTTAAAAGTTTTTCATCGTTCATGTTTTTGTAACTTTAAGCACTGCAAAAAGTATTTAATCCCATCCCGGACACTAATTTCATTGTACCTGCGGATGCATCTGCTTAGTAAGCCTATTGGCAATAAAATAAAACTTCTTTTTTATTTAAAAGTGGTAGTTTAGATACTGTAAGAAACGGATATATTTCATGATAAGTATTTCATGCAGCGATTACAAGTTTTCGTGAATGTGATTATGGTACTATAGAAACGTGGATTGAATGTTTATTTGTTTATGGGGGATGTGAACATGAAAACAACTCAGGTTGTTGAGGTTTGATAAGGTAGAATTTTCTTGTAGAAATCATTTCAGACTTTCTTTTTCACAAACAGTTATTATATCGACTTCTCTATAAGAACAGACTTAAGATACGACAATTTTAGAGCTTACATTTTTATTATTTTTAAATGCTGTATTTAAACTAATAAATTATTTCTTTTTAAGATATCATTATGAATTAATCTGTTGATTCAGATTTTATAATGTTTCACCAAATAAGTCATTCTATGAAGAAATTTCTCAACTCTATTTCTTTTTTTATTTCTATCTGTTATAATACAAGGCATGTTTTTTAAGTAAGTACCGTTTTGCAATAAAACCAAAACTAGTAAAGATAGTGTCAAAATTTTTTTAATATTTTATTCCTGAAACATTAAGCTATTTTTCAATTTAATTTCCTTGTTTCTTTAAACACGTATCACAGCATTATATCAGTTTTTGTATACCGATGTCATAGCAATCAGCCGCCGGTGAAGACAACTGTATTCCCTTCTTCGTTTGTTTCCAACCGTTTACCACCGAGAAACTCTTCCTGTGTACGAGCCCTAATGCAATGAGAGCCAGCAAAGTGGTAAAAGGGTGAGATTGTTCAAAGATGGGTGTGGCAATGTTCATGATGAAACAAGATCGGGGCGACCTTCGGTAATCACAGATGGTTTGGTACGCGCAGTTGATATCAAAATTCCTGCAGACAGGCGATGCAGGATTTCCATTTTGTCATTGGAAGTTCACAACTGTGCTTCCTGAAAGAGTTTCTCGGTGGTAAACGGTTGGAAACAGACGAAGGGAAAACAGCGGCTGAATCCTGGTTGTCTTTACAGGCGGCTGATTGCTATGACATCGATATACAAAAACTGATACAACGCTGTGATACGCGTTTAAATAAACAAGGAAATTATGTTGAAAAATAGCTTAATGTTTCAGAAATAAAATATAAATTTTTTTTTGACACTATCTTTACTACTTTTGGTTTTATTGCAAAACGGTACTTACTTAAAAAACATGCCTCGTATGTACTTAATATAGAAAGCTCTTTTTTACAGGTCGTTGTTGAAATTTTAACTCATGCTAGCCATTTAAAGATAAAATTGGAGTTTTTTTAACATCTTATGTTTTTGAAAAATATGTAAAGATCTAATAAATTAGCTTCTTCAGAAGAAATAGCTAATATCCAAATTAGTGATAGTATACAATTATTGAAGAATAATACATACATACATACATACATACATAGTTCTCTGCCAAGGGCAGGTCCTTCACTGCAAACCCAGCATTCTCCAATCTTTCCTATTTTCTGCCTTCCTCTTCGTCTTCACATAAGATCCATTAAGAATAATGATTATCCTAATAAAAAGTTTTTGATAAATTAAAGAAAGTTAAAAGAAATTTAATTGAGAAAAAGAAAGAACTGAAGCAAAGAAGAGCGTAAAGAATATAAACAAACCTGAGAGGTGTAGAATTTTACCATATTACGGAATGATTTCGAGAAGAATTGAGAAAAATCTTTAAAAATGAAAATATAGAAGTGATTGAAAACTCCTTACGAAAAATTTGGGACCGATATGAAAGAACCTATAAGCAAAAGGTTTCGTAGGGGTATAGTTTGGAAAATTAGTTCTTTAACTTGTTGTCTTTCTTATATATGAATGATAAAAACTTTTTATTTTTGAGGAAGAAACAACATAAACAGGCTATCGATAAGTTAGATAAAAATAAGTAAACTTTAGCTGAACACATTACCAAAAATCCTGATCATGTTGTTGACTGTGACAATGTTCAAGTATTAGGTAATTCTAATTCTAGAGAAAACTTGATATGAAAGGAGGCGTTGTTTATAAAGAAATTCAAAAATAATTTTTCTTCTTGAAATTGTGAAATTTTTGTAAGTTTATAATGTAGAGATATACTGGGTTGTTAGAAATGCTATTCTTAATCGACAATAATTTACAGGGTGGTTCCCGTATCCCTTATTATTATTGTATTAAGGGGTATAGGGACTTAATAAATGAACTTAATAAATAAGGGGTATGGTTCCCAGCCACCCTAGAGGATGCCTATAATTCTATAATACATTATATACAAATTGGCCATGTTAAAAGTTTTAACCAAAAATTGTTTTTTTTTTTTTCAAAATGTCATTTTTCTTTTTTGCATGTTAGAACCTTAGCATTGAGAATGTACACTCATGGACAAAAAAATTAGCGCACCAAGAAGGAGTCGTCAAAATGAAACGAAAATGTACATGCGTAATGACTACTTTGATATAAGTAAATGATAAGAAAATCAAAGAAAAAGGATAATTTATTTCAGAGAAAAAGGCAAAAGAACGGAGGAGTTAATACTCCGTTGGACCCCCTCTAGCCCGAATGCACGATGCGATACGATCGGGCATTGAGTCAAACAAGTTCTGTATGATGTCTTGAGACATTTCGTTCCATATTTGCTGTAATCTTGCCTCTAGTTCGTTCAAACTCGTGGGATGCCCAACTCGTCGTCCCAAATGATCCCAGATTTGCTCGATTGGAGACAAATCTGGGGATCGGGCAGGCCAAGGAAGGGTAGTAACAGTGCATAGACAGTCTCGTGACACCCTTGCCGTATGAGGCCGAGCATTATCTTGTTGAAAAATGGCTCCTGGGAGCCGTTGCATGAGTGGCAACACATGTAGTTGCAGGATTTCATGAACATACCGCTGGGCTGTCATGGTGCCACGGAACAATACTAGGGGTGACCATGTATTGTAGGCAATGGCACCCCATACCATCACACCAGCTGTGGGAGCGGTGTGTCGCTATACAGCAAAGGCAGGATTGAAGCGTTCACCACGGGCTCTCCACACACGAACACGATTGTCATCACTGCCGAGATTGAATCTGGATTCGTCGCTAAAGACGACCTGGTTCCATTCCGCTGCAGTCCAGTTTCCTCGTGCGCGGCAAAACTCCAAACGGAGGCGTCGATGGGTGGGCGTCAAGGGCAGCACACGTAATGGGAGCCGCGATACCAACTGTCCTTCAGCCAGGCACCTGCGTATGGTTCGAGAAGACACAGCGGCCCCTAGTGAAGGTGCTACCTGTGCCTGGATGGCGGCCGATGAAGCAGTTGGCTGTACGCGTGCATTTCTGACTATGTGGCGGTCTTCTCGACGACTGGTCTGTCGAGGGCGTCCTGAGCCTGGTCTTCGTTTACATGACATCTCTCGGGTCCAATGGTCCCAACACCTCCTCACAACACAATCAGAGCGGCCTAATTGACGAGCTACTCGCCTAGCTGACCACCCAGCTTCCATCATCCAGACGATTCTCTCTCTCTCAAACTGCGACAACTGCGTATACTGTCTTCGAACACGGCGTAATGGCATGTCTACCTCAGCTCTTCCTTTGTAAATGATTCAGCACACTCAAACAAGCTTTGGTTACCTGTTTTATACTCCACAGAGTACGATGTTCAACACCCTCTACCGGCTATACGTAATGCGCAATCACGCTGCATTTCTAATCATTTGCATATCTCACCGACATGTACCTTCATTGCAAGTTTCGTTACGATCCCGCAATTATTTCTTGGTGCGCTAATTTTTTTGTCCATGAGTATATGTGCAATCAAATGAAATATGTTGGTGATATAAAGAATAAACACTTCTACGTCTAATGAGACTGGATTTTGTTTTCGATATTGATATACTTTGTTTTTGTAAGGAATGTTATTTTTAAAAGTTTAAAATTAAAATAAAAAATTAAGAAACAAGCTTTGAAAGTATTTTATACTTGGAAGTGAAAATGAATATTATTTCTTGATTCTGAGATGACGTCAGAAATGATGCGACCGGAACTGAAATGCCAAACTAACGGCAGTTTAGGTTGTTAAGGAAACAAAAGTACAACTATAAAAAAAAAATGAAAAAAAAAGGATTATGGCGGTGATCCGGTGATGTCAAAGAATAGCTATCGAGCTATTGACATTATCAGCAAAATTAAATAACTAAAATGAAATGTTATTTGACAGTGTTAAAGTTTAATGTAATGTGTGAAGAAAAGTTTGAACTAGTTGTAGTGTTAAATCAATTCATTTAAAATCAAATGAATCCAAAGCGATTCTTAGTCGAGCGATCGGTTAGGGTTAACTAATGGAATTAATGATAGTATTGGTAAATAGAAGTGATCCATGGAATCATATAACTAGTGATCGGAACTTCCAGAAGCAATAATTCATCAACGGAGGTGGTATTTATCATGGAAAAGATAAATAATCAACGTATACAAACGATCGTAAGTAACGTTCCAATTTTGAATAACACAATGAAGATGTTAGGAAGTGAACGCAGACAACACTTGAAGAATATAAAGTGAAGATATTAAATGGATTCACCGTACAACTACATAACTTTAGTGCAACAAAGTATAACACTGAACTTTACCTTTGATTAACAAAATAGAACTTTGCTAACAACATTAAACACAGGGAGTTAAAGAACATTAACGAAACTAAGGAATGTTTCAGTATTTAGCAAGCGAACTATTAAAGATTAATAGATAAATATATTTACAGGATCTGAAAGATAAATATATTTAAGAACTATAAGTGATTTGTGACTTAAGGCGATTTACTATTAAAGAATATTAAATTGCATTTAGAAATAGCAAATTACTTATAAAGAACAGATTCGCTGTGAAAAGAGTCGTGTATTAATAATTGTGAATTTAAGGAACAATAATAACATACAAGTGTAGGACAAATGTCGAATCTAGGTGCTAAGAATTAATTGCTTAGTTAAATATTTTAGAAAGGAAACTAAAGATATACGCTTGGTGAAAGCCTTAAGGAACTTGAAGTCACTTATCATATGAATATAGGATTAGAAGAACTGAACTTTATTAGAACTTTTATTCAGTAATATAGAATGGTTTTAAATTGTGTTTTATCAACAAGAATAGATAATATAAATTTTCTTGTTTAATTTAAATTATATTTCTTTCATTTCGTAACTCTCTCATATCAAAGTCATACTCTGTAAATACATATAAAATGATAGTGGTTGTGGTTGGATAAATTCTATACCCCTCCATGACCTCTACAGTTTTGAAGATTTCCTTAAGAATTTAACTATAGAGTGAGATTTCATCATTTTCACCAAATACGCCATTTTGTTTAGAAACTTCTAGATTAAAAAAAATGAATTTGATTAATCAGTACGAACTCGTTTTAACAGCCTACTACTTCAATGCTAGAAACAGATTTTAATTTTCAATTCGAAAGTTGTTTCAAATGCTTTGACTGACTTTATATTCTCAACTAGAAGCTACACACAGCAAATTCTCGAAACTCTAAGGATTTCTCTTGTATTTTGTAAAGTATTTCCTGCCTCTAGAATAGATACTTAGTAGCAAATTTTGAATGACTTCTATGATTGTCAAAATGCAGCAACCGAGGAATAATCCCACACTTCCTCCAATATCAGCAGTTAACTGCACAAAGGAATAAGTAGGATTTTCTTCAATAGTTTCCACTACATTATCTTCAAAGAAGAGTGTAATGAAATAGCTGCTTCCACTTCCATGGTAGATTAGTACATTGCCCGGATGTTTATTTACATAAAACATCAGTCTTTCACATGGCATAGCACATCCACAATCCTCAGAAGATATATCATCATAAATATTAAGAATGAGCGTGTAGTCGTTCATTTGGTCCTCTAAAGAACATCCCGTCAATTGAATAAGCTCTGAAAATGATATGCTGAAATGAAAATCACAAAACCTAAGTTAAAAAGCATGATATTCTTTACATGTAATGTTAAGGGTTTAAGTCTATTCTCTGTGTATTTAAAATTACAGGAGATCTAGGAATATATTTTGATGGCTTAAACTTATAGTACTGGCTAGTATTTAGAATTTTTTTTTGCTGTTCTCCGAGCCTTCAAAAATCACTAACTTTAACAATTCACAAATAAAAAAAGAAAGACTGTTGCTTTGAAATTCCAATGTTAAATTTCCGCTTTACGATCTATACAAGTGATTGTAATTAAAACTGTGTATTCAATGCTATTCTCAGCTCGGATACCGTTCGTGGTGGTAGAAAACGTTCAGCAACACGTCTTCCGAGAACATCCCATGCATGTTCGATTTGATTCAGGTCCGGGGAACGTGCAGGACACTCCAAACAATGGATGTCCCCTTGTTGGAGGTACTCGTCCACCACACGAGGCCGATGCGGTCGGGCGTTGTCGTCCATGAACAGAAACTCTGGACCAGCAGAAACTCTGAACCGTGTCCCAGTTGACACGGTTTTGCAGAAATAACAGAAAAAAAAACCGTGATCAATCCGTTAAAAAATAAGAAGAAAATCCCAAATATATTAGCAAGATAAAAAGGTAAAATGATGATCAAAACAATCTTAATGATTCTGCTATATAACTAGAGTTCAAAATTAAATGTAAAGAATTAGACAGTCAATAGTGCTGGGCCCAAAGACTAAATATCTCAGCGTAAGAGTAGAAGATACATGTAAGATAAATCTATCTAAGGCTAAATAAATACAAACATCAAGATGATGTTATTAACTAAAATATTTGTACTGTAAAATTCTTTTAAAATTTATTACCAAAATACACACAATGTCTCAAACACAGATATAAAGAAAATGTTTAAAATAATGTGATCGTGGGGTTATGGCAGTTTTCAAAGTTTCTTAGTAACGATAAGTTCATAAGAAAGATTTTTTCTTGATCTCTTTGAATTACAGTTAATAAGTTAATATGATAAGAAGAGTACTTACAGTAGAATAGTACAATCACCGTCCCGCACTTTTGTCATTTAATTTTAGATCCCAATTTGCAAAGACACACAAAGCACAGTTTTTGCTTATTTCTAATTTTTAACTATTTCAGAAATGAAATGGAACACATAGACACTTTGTGCAACCATGCATCCAGCCAAAATGAGCGGAATAATGAAGCACAGACAGCTGATCCGAGCTTGCCGGCTCCGAACACAAGGCTGGATTCGAGAAATGTGTCCGAAAAACTCCGCATCCAGTCTTTTGTTTTGGACATCACCAGTGGCGGACTTACCTATGGCACCGCCCCTAGGCACGATTTGGCCGACCGCCCCTTTGTGTTTCGCGAATAAAGGAAACGTCCCAACGTAATTGGCGATTTTTAATTTTCCATCATTGGCACGCTTTTATTCATGCCTTTTTCAAAGGAAGGCATAGTGAAATAAATTATTTTGAATTTTTATTAATACGTTTTGAGATGAAAAAAAAATTTTGCCATTTAGGCGAGAGTAAATATGAATAGATATATTTATTGCTGGATATATTGAAAGTAATAAAAACAAATAATAATATCATGACTTATATAATAATATACTATATTATGTACAATATTTTATCGTAATATGTTATAAAAATATTCATACCTTCACTTTCTCATAACTTGGTGAAGAAGATTCAAAATAAGACAGCTCACTAGATTTGTAAGTTTTATTTATTGCACTTAAAAGTAATTCTTTTTTTGACACAAACAGGAGAAATTCTCTTATACTGCCCGAACACGAGGCGATATTTTGGAACAATCAGGCCCAATTTGATTGCTGGCAACCGTTTGCCTCAATTTGATTGCCCCAACCTGAACAATATTGCCCCAATTTTATTGTCGGTACCAAAGGAACAATATTGGCCCAATATTAGTTGGCTCAAAATATTGGTGGTACGAAAGCGAATCAAATGAACGGATGACATCACGTGACAATGCTGACGTCGAAGGAGGCGAGACTTTGAACATCGGAAATTCAGACACTCACGCCGGCCATTTTCTTTGAGAAACAAGGCTTAAAATCAGCAAAATGGGTCGGCCCAAAACAGAAAATTCCAACAACAACATTTTGTCAATTGATAATGAAAGAATCGTAATTGATTTCTACAGAGGGACGGCGTTTAATACTATAGCAATTCTGTACGAAAACACGCTCTCTCTTTAGCTGTCCCTAGTGAGAAGCGCCGTAACCATAAAAATTCAGGGCAATATTGGTTCAGGAGAAACTACGTGTTCGCGCTTGATAAAGTTGTCCGCAATCAAATTGGGCCAACTTGTCCCAATCATATTGCCATAAAATCGCTGCGTGTTCGCCTAGCTTTAAACTTATATTTGTCCTTTTTGATATAATAGTTTATAATGATAAAAATAGTATAAAAAAATCATTAATATCCTTTGTATGAGGAATATATAGTATTGTTTAATAGTTTTACTACGAAAACAAAACTCTAAAGGTATTATGAAAATATATTCTTACATTAAATGTTTACGCCTTGCTTTCATAACAGAAAATTCTTCTATTAATTGTTCAAATCCAAACTCTTCGCCATTACGGGTCTCGGCTTCAATGTTAAGAATTGCAAGAGAATTCAATTTGTCTTCCTTTAGAGTAGAACGTAGATAAGACTTAATCCTCTTTAATGACGAAAATGATCTTTCTGCAGAACAGTTGCTAACCGCAGTACACGAATACATTCTCAGAGCTAAATCTACATTAGAAATGTATCCTGCAAGTTCTCTTCTCTGAGGAACTTGCTCATAGACAGAGGTATACATTTGACATTATTGCACTTGATCAATTTTGAAAAATGCACGCACTCACTTCCAAATGATGACTCTAGATCAGTATCGTAAAGGTTTTGTAGTTTTGCTGCATGTTCTAAAATTACTGATGGTTGTGTGTTTGAAAGGTAAGAAAAGACTGAAAATCTATCAGCTACTGCAGAATGTGCTTCTTTTCTTTTTAGTAATTCACTATTAAGTCTGTCAATAATAACATAATAGGTTTCCACTTTAAACTTTTCTCTCCCTGTGAGGACGACTTCATCTTCACTCTCTTCATCTGGACAATGTTTTCTCTTCTGCAAGCGTTTAAAAGAAGTGCCGTAATCACTCTCACACCATTCCTATCGATCCTTTGCCTTCTTTTCGTATACGTCAAACATATCACGAAGGGAGTTCATATATTCTACAAGAGAATCATAGAGTCGGTTTGCTCTTTCAATGGACGTATCAACACTTTGGAGAATTTCGCTTACTTTTCCAAACCTTTCTAAAATATCTGTCCAAATCTCCAACATTAATACAGTTTCCAATCTGTACATGCCATTCAAAATACCACAAGCTTCATTTCTTACAAGAGGTTTTTCACATGGGTCATTTTGGTAAAAGTGTAGGGCTTCGATTACAGTTTCCCAGTTTTCACACAAGCTTCTGCAAGCGTCTTCACGTGCATACCACCTTGTATCAGATAAACCGTTTACAGTTTTACTTTTATGCACCTGGAACTGCATTAACTTCTCTCAACGTTTTGTAGAAGCTGTGAAGAAATTATATATATTTTGTACTAAATTGAAAAAGGTGCATGCCTCCTGGCAACAGCTTGCAGGACATGTGCCCAGTAAGTTGAGTGAATGTGTAGCACACTGGACATAAAGCGCTTTGGGGTTAATTTCTTTAATACGAGCTTGTAAGCCGGAGTAAATTCGAGACATATTACTTGCGTTATCATAGGATTGCCCTCGACAGTCATTGATGTTAATGGAATGTGATTCTAAAACATTTAACACTGTATCAGCCAAATTCTCTGATTTGGCTCCGGAATTAGGAATAAATAGTAAGAATCGTTCAACAATAAACCATCTTTTCCAACATACCTTATTACAAAAGACAATTGGTCGGTGTGAAAGATATCTGGGGTTGAGTCTACTATTACAGAGAAGTATTTGACACTCTTGATATCATTTACGATAATCTTTTTAACTTTACTAGCAAGTAAATCGACAACTTCATCAAATATGGTTGACGAAAGTTAGGAGGTTTGTCCTGGTCCAGGGTTACCGTATCGTTCACTGTGATTAGCCAGAAAGAGATCGAATTCAGCAATCAGCTCTAATGACATCATAAATTCCCCATTGTGCAAAGAACCAAATTTTTCATCATGGCCGCGAAGAGGGCGGCCTCTGGTTGTTAATTTTTTTACAACCGCAAAAACTCTAGAAAGAACATTTCTCCAGTATTTAGTTTCAGCTTCTACATACGAATCATACTGACCTGTAATACTTCCTAAGCTCTTTTTTCGTGGTAACAGATCTAACTCACAATTTTTATGGTCTTGAGGGTTTTCGTGCGCGGACAAAATACTTGCAATGTTTTTCTAATCTGATAAGCCTTCAGTAGAAAGTTTTGATCTGGTAGACGCACAAGCCACATATTTTGAACCAAAAAGCTTGCATGGAGCGCAGAAAACGGAACCACTACTTTTAGAATAAACTAAATAGTCCCTTGACCTTATCTCACCATTAGCTAATTGACGATAAAAAGTACTCTCTATCAAACATCTTGTTTTGTCTCCAATTTTTCTTTTGGACTTTGAAATCTCACAGTTCTTATTTTGTTTCGTACTACGACATTGTAGAATTTCAATCGTAGCATCATTTACTATCCATTCAATAGGATCAACACTTACAAGTACAGTGCCATTTAAATTGTCCACTTGCACGACTGTTTCATTATTATTGCTTTTAATTTTAGGATCAATCTTTGAACATTTATCACTGTCTGTTTCAGAGAATTCAACTGTGTTAACAGTTTAAACTTTGCCACTTTCTTTGTTAGTCGTATTAGTAGTCGTACTCCTACTTGGTTTATCACAGATTTCATCACTTTAGCTTTCGTTTTCATGTTGGCTATTTCCATCTACTTGCCCTTTTTTATAAAAATAACTGTCAACTTTTTTCACAGATTTTAAAAGGTTAGTCTCTCTCTCACGCTTTTCACTTGACAGTTTGCGGAATGCTGCAACACTTAACTTTTTTCGTTTGTCACTCATTATTTTTTAATGTCGTAGGCAAATTATCACAGTACCTGTTATTACTGCGTAACCGCTTTTGATTACAAATTTAATATCCTAATGTTACAAAAACTAATTACGAATCGACAAGAGATAAACACACACACAACATCACCTTTGTCTGTTACTAGAAACACTGGAACTGACACACTGACAGTGACAGTGCTTGCTATTGCTTGGCTATCAGCCTACCACGAGAAGACATCTAGCCACGCCCACGTCACGTGGTAAGCAACGATTCCACGATGCTATTTGAGGGGTTTGGTTTTCTATTTTCACTGCAGATGTACAGATTTCTTTTCTTGGTTATAACAGAGGAAACAATAATAGTATATCTATTTTTCTTACATAATCATTTTTTTCTTTCAGGGCCAATCTCTTCCTTTTTGACGCCATTTTAATTCGCACTAAATTTAATCAATACGTTTATAGAGACTGACATTACAAAGCAACTGCAGTGAAAAAAGGGCCTCAGATTCGTGCATTATTTCATGGGACACCGATACAATGTATCAATGTATGAGACACCGATACAATGTATCAATGTGTGGCTCACCGAACCACGATGTTACATAACAGAAGAAACAGAAACGCACATAACTAATATGTAATAATCTTGTATGCACGTTAAATTTAATTCAACAACCACAAAGTGTTTGTCGAAATGTTAATCGAAAATTTTTTTTTTTGTACAGTTAAAATAACTGTCCGCTATTCGGAGTGTCCGCTATTCAGAGTGGATAATACGGAATGTCCTATTGTAAGGGAATGGGACTCGCAATAATTAGAGAGTTTTTGCCCAACCCGCTATTCTATACGGTAGCGCTAAAGTCAAATGACTGGTATTCTGCCCGTGCGTCACTGTCCCGTAGAGGAAATACCTCGAATAGCGTATCGCTTTACGGTAGGAAACATGAACCTTAGAGAATTAGATTTAACATGAATGACGACTTGATACTAAAGTTTGATTTCAGTTTTTCGATTCATTTTCAATTATTTCTGGTAAATTTAAGCCATCTGCTAGTCGCTGTACATCGTTTTTTTCGAAACGGAAATACAATCGACAATCCTCATCATTCATTTCTTTTAAACTCAACTTTGGACTTTCCTCTTCTCGAACCTAAATGTTTCTTTCTCTCAGGATATTTTGGGCAATATTAGATCCTCAAACAAACCATCGTCAACGCCTCTAAATGCAGCGGTGTGAAGTATGTCTTCCATCTTGTTTATTAGCTTACCGTGTTCACTGACACTTTATGGCAAAAACTCTCTTCATGACAGAGCCCGCTGTTGTGGTTACCGTATTCGTTCACGTGACATTTGCGTTTCCCGTATATAAATCACGTTATGGCAAAAACTCTCTATTGTCCGCTAATTAGAGGTGTCCCTTAAAGGAGGTAACACTGTAATATTGTTTGTAATAATAATCTTATATTATTAAAGCGTTATTCTGTCTGTCATAAGACTTTACGTTTTTCCAGTTTTTTGACCAAACTATAAGAGATAAATTGGTCATGTAAATCGATAAAACGGTGATCTTTTTAAGACAAACAAAATGCTACAAAAATGTTTCGAAAAAAGTTTTTTGGTTTCCAAGATGGCGCCTTTTAAAGGGTCAAATTTTGACTTTTTCTCAATTTAAACGAAAAATATAAAAGATGGAAGAGGACATTATATTGAGAAAATGTTGGTATTTGAAAGTTCTATCGAACGAGATTTCAGTCATTCACAAACGTTTCTGCGTTTGCAAGATACATGCAAAAATGTGTGTGGCACAACCCCAGGTGTGAGGCGCCAACCTGCAATACACCTGAGTTAAGCGGAGAAGGTCACAACGGGCTGGGAAGTCGTGTATTCTCCGATCTCTATAGTAATTTGCTAAATAAATAAAGTTTGTTTAAGGGTTCCGGAGCGAAGCGACGCTCCCCGGCTATTATTATTATATATTTTAAAAACGTATATTCTGTCTGTCATTCTGTAAGCAAAATGTTAAATTTCAAATTACTAAAATGTTACTAAAATAGAGAATCTATTCATAAAAAATGAAAATATATTAAACAACTGTCCAACTATACTGATTGGCGACGTAAATATAGAAATTTTCAAAATGAGTAAAAACAATGCAGTACAGAAATACGTAAAACTTATGTGCAATAATGGTTTCAAAAATCGTCTTTACGGAACAACAAGAAACAACTGTACAATTCATGGAAATACGAAAACAAAAATAGGTCATCTAAAAAAGAGGGTTTTACGTGTTGTCAAATCTATTGGAAAATGACAGTAAGGCCCAACACAAGAATAACCAAAACAATTGCCTTTTCTGATTATATTATTATTGCCTTTTGCCTTTGGGGAAGCCATAGCCAGATTGGTTTATGGTTTTACCTTAGGCCTGCCTTTCTGATTCGTTTTTATCGGGGGAACGGGCTAGGGCTGATGAACCAGTTGCATGGTGAAACAGCTGTTCCCTAGTTTCCCTCGTTAAGATGAATCAGAAAAGGCAATTGTTTTGGTTATTCTTGTGTTGGGCCTTACTGTCATTTTCCAAAAATAGGTCATATTATCATAAATAAACATGATATCAAAACACCAGGAATAATATGTAAAGAACGAATCGGATAAGAGCTGAAAATGAGAAAATAACAGATCAAAATATAATGCATAAAGAACTAATCAATGATATTAACAAAACAAAATTCCTGAAAATCTACATATATAAAAAGAAAAGTCCTGACTCACTCACTGACTGACTCATCAACGCCCAGTCCAAACCCTTGGACCTAGAAAGCTGAAATTTTGCACAGAGGATTCCTTTATGATGTAGACAAGGAATAAGGCCGGATTTTTTGAAATTCTTACCAGATAGGGAATAATCTGGCAAACTGACGACGAAGTGTATGACGGCAACCTCAGGTATGTATGAAATTTTGGAAATAGTTCACACTGATGTGTGTGGTCCATTGAACTTATCTAATCATTATGGCGCCAAATACATAGTTACATTCATTGATGATTTTTCGAGAAGAGGGTTTGTTTACTTCATTAAGAGCAAAGATCAAGTGAACCAAGTTACTAAAGACTTTATTACCTTTGTAGAAAGACAGACCGGAAAAAAAGTAAAGAGTTTCAGGTCCGACCAAGGGACAGAGTATACGAATCAAGATCTAAGTAATTATTTTCGTGATCATGGTATTAAACACATGACATCATCAGCGTATACCCCACAACACAATGGGATAGCGGAAAGGTATAACCGGACCCTATTAGATTGCGCTAGAACGATTTTGATTGAATCAAAACTTCCCACTAATTTTTGGATATTTGCAACAGAATGTGCGAACTACTTGTTGAACCGATCCCCACATGAATCGATCAATAATAGGATTCCACTAAAAGTTTGGAATGGGGGAAGATATGACCCAAGTATCAAACATCTAAGAAAGTTCGGGAGTATAGTGTACATTATGACACCAACATTAAAAAGAAGAAGCAAGTTCGATCAAAGAGCCATCAAAGGAATAATGGTAGGCTACTCTACTAAGCTTAGAGAATATAAGGTATGGGTACCTGAGTATCGTAAAGTTATTTTAACCAAAAATGCTATCATAAATCAAAAGGTTCTAGGTGTAGAATTGTTATCAAATAGATTGACGAGTAATGAAGATTATGAAGAAATTATTTTTTTTTTTTATTTTTTAAATTTTTTTTTTTATATAATTTGAGTTTTTTACAGTCCTACTAGGGAAATTTCCCTGTCAGTAGGTTCTGGAGTTTTATAGTTACAATCTGATTAATTTATGGTTGATAATATGATGCAAAATACATGTAATCTACATATCTACACAGTACAATCAATAAAATGTAAAGCATTTAGGAACATTCACTCTAGTATGAAGATGCAGACATGTGTATATGTCTCTGTGTATATGTATAATTTACACACACAGGAGCGTAAATACACATATGTGCATGTTCAGACTTATATATGTTACATTAAAATTATAAAAGTTCAAGAATAAGAGGATATATATTTAAATGTAATTTAAATATTTACATATAGTACAGATATACCTTAATATTATAAAAGTTCAAGAATAAGAGGATATGTATTTAAATGTAAATTGAAAATAGTTACATATGGTACGGATATACATTAATATTATAAAAGTTCAAGAATACGAGGATAAGTATTTAAATGTTTCTACTCGCTACAACTTCCTGTTTGTTTGTTTGTTTGTTTTTTTTTTTTTTTTTTTGTTTTTTTTTTTTTTTTATAACCAATGCTGTAGTTGGTTAGGAAAATTAAAAGGAAAAACTCAAATTCACATCACAAATCATCATCGGATGAGGCAGAGGAAAATGATAACGTTGAATCCGAGGGGGATGAAGAAGAAAGCGAAGAAGAAGTAAAAGATGAACTGAATGATGCCGAATTAGAACGGAAATTAGAAGCACGGAGAATCTGGAGATTAGAACATCTATTTACTACAACTGAAGATGATTCCGAACCAGAACCAGCTCAAAAGGAAAAGGAAAAGAAGAAATTGTCCATTGAAGAATCAATGAAGTTAAGATCAGGAAAAGTGACTAAACCGAAAAAGAAATGAACTATGAAAGAATGATAGAAGTAAAATTTGCTTTTCAAGCAGGGGGAGGTTTTTGATAGGAATATTAAATTTTATTTTTCCCACTTAATAAAATTTAAATTAGTTGGAGTGGAAATTTAATTATTAATTTTATTGTGGTGCTTGAAAAGAAATTTAATTAATATTTTATTTTTTTGATGTAAATAATTTAAATTATAATTCGTCACTAATTATGCAAATGAAAGTGTGACGTGATGAAAGAGGACACTTGACAGTAAAGTGAGAGACGTGGGAGTGAATTGACTGTGATTGGAACGAGAACACAGAACTCGTGGAGTCGCTGAGAGCGGCAGATATGAATAGGTTAGCCGATGGAGCTAAGTAAACCCTAGAAGAATGGAACCGGCAACCACAGATGGAATTTGGAGTAAGTCTGTAACTCTAGAAATTATATTGTACTAAAAGCCGAAGTGAGAATAGTAAGAATATTCTTTCCCAGTTGAATCGAGGTGATTCAGGAAATTAAAATTAATGCGTTCAACATTAACGCATTAACAGTCAGAACATTCCATTACAACGAAGGTGAACTTCGAAAGGGAGATACTATGAATATTCAAGTTAACTACTTCTAAGAATTACGAGTAGCTGTGGACTGGCAAAATAAATATTTCGTAAGAAGATTAAATTAATCGGAATGAAGATTTTCGAGCGATAATGGATATCATTAGAAGAAAATAAAATCCAGTAATTAAGCCGGACTGAACCATTAGGAATAGAAGGGGATAAGTTACGAATTGCAAGCCGCAATTAAGCAATGGAAATTATTTTGAACATTAAGTTATATTGCCAATTATAATTAAAGAGAAGAAATTATTCGAGGTACGAATAACGAAAAGTAAAATAGTGGACACTACTAAAACTCGAGACGACTTCTACAGAGAATTCCAGAAGAGAAGATTTCCTATCCGAATAACTGACGAAGGAAGAAGGGGGAAGTCAAATCTATACAAGGGACCGTTGAAAAAAAAAACGGACGCCATTCCTTAGGAGTTAACGATAGTGAAAGAGCCAAACGACTAGAAGACGGAAAGAAGAAAAGTTAAAAGAAGACAACTCTAACTAAAGTGCTTGAGCTACGAAGAGAAATAATAGTGAATATATTTCGAAAGTAATCATATAAGTGAAATATTTGAATCAAGTAAAAACTTCAAATAGTTGAAGTTATATGTGTGTGTGTGCTTTAGTGATTTGAAGTCATCGAATTGTTACCGGGAGAAAACGTAAGAAGTCAACTTCCTGTAAGTACTATCTTTATTTATATTTTGGAAATAAGAAATTTGGAAGATGTCAACTATTGGAACTATAAGCTAATTAGAAGTTTAAAATAATCACGAGGGTTGATTATTGTTTCGTTTTGAAGAAAATAACGAATAAGGAATTGTTAATAAAATTGTATTGTTAAAGATACACAATACGTAGATATTCACAGAGGTGATAAAATCTCATTATAAATAATAAGATTAAGAAGGTTAAGCAATTAATGAATATGACTAAGAGTAATGCATGTGTTAAGAGAAAATGAGATATTGGTTATTTGTAAATAACATGTTAGTAAAACTCACATTGGTGAAAAACCAGACATAAGATTTAGAACTCTTGATTAGAATAATTGAAGAATATATTTTGGTATTAATGTATATGAGTTTGAAATAGATTATTATATTGTAAAGTGTTTAGTTTAGCAAAGAAACATTTATTAGAATATAGAGAGTATTTCTAGTAAAAATTTATGGGCCTAGACAATTACATAATATGTTTTGATATTAAGATTAGTAAAATTAAGTTAAAGTTTTTTTTTCTATGTAAGAACACATTGTTGTTCAAGATTGTTAGGAGTGAAGTAAAACTCAAAGAATATTGTAAAGACAAATTTTGAATGTGTTTCAAAATTAAAGATTGTGTTTTAAAATTTTCACAAGCGTTGGGCGTATTGAATTTTAAAATAACTCTGCTAAACCCAGTATGCGGTCTGATCAAAAAATACATCCGTTTCAATAGTAAATCAAAACACCAAAACAAAATTGTTAGAATAATCAAAACTAATCAAAAGCATTGCAGGTGACGCTTTAAATTTTTATTATTGATCCTGTTTTTAACGAAATTACAAACACTAATTCGTGACTTTTAGCCAGAAATAAATGTAATCATCAATCAATGTCCTCAATATACTTAAATAGACAAAAATATTCACTTCATCAGAATCCCACTGATGAATTTAATCATTATACTTGCCACTATCACTCTTAGTTTCGGAATCGGATCCAATACAAAAACAAACATTCTCTATTGTTTCTTCAACTACAGCATCAGTTTTTATAATTTTTCATAATTTACCGGTTAAAAAAAAAAAATTCTTCCGGCTGCCGCCCCTCAAAGGCTGCGTTCTAGGCACGTGCCTAGTGGGCCTAATGGTAAGTCCGCCACTGGACATCACTGCTGTTCTCTGCCGTCCTTGAGAATCTTGATGTTCGCCACGGTACTTTGCAGATACAACAAGTGTCTTATTCCTCCGTCTCCTATTCTTTTGAGAACTGCTCACACTGACAGGAATTGGCTTTCTTTTCCCATTCTACTGAGAGAAACAACAGACGTATTCAATGTTTCTCAAATACACACGAAGTTAGTTTGAGCTGATCATTAATCATAATGCGTCCAAACCAAACGTAAAACAATGAAAGCACAAAGAGATTCACAATTCTAAAATAAAGACCAGAATTGTAAGAACTCTCAAAAACTCTCGTGTTGTCATTCTCTTTATATAATGACATTTCTTTCTCCTCTGACAAAATGTCTGGTTAATTAGATATGACCACGTCATCAATACATGTAGAAATTTAACGAATAGTGGTCCAAGTGACACAGAGACTTGACATATGACGTAGGAAGAGCTAATTGACAGATTAATGACAAGGGGAAATAAACGAAATTAATAAACTAAATAAACTAAACTTCAAAACTCTAAAACTGAGTCAAAATTAATTAAGAAAATATGTAACTTCGCGTCAAACCGTGTCACGGAAAGAAATACAAAATAATCTAAATAAACCGTGACACAGTACACCCGGACAGTTAGGGATCCTCTGTCGAAGATGTGCAGTATTGTATGAGAGCCCAGCATAATGCCTGTCCACACCATCACACCGCCACTCCCGTACCGGTCGTTTTCAACAATGTTAGCAAGATTGGCCCTGGTTCCTTGCTCCCTTCTTCCCTTCATCAGAAAACATGACATGGCTCCATTGTGCCTTAGTCCATGGTGTGTGTTCAGTGCACCACAACAAGCTTCCCCTCCGGTGAGTTTGGCTCAAGGGGATGCATCTCATGGATCTCCTGGCATACAGACCAACTGCAGGGAGTGGCCTGTATACTGCTTGTCTTAATACAGTGGTCTGTGTTGTGCTGCTAGCTCCCTGGCAAGGTGGGATGCCATGCTTCGGGGGTTCCATCTAGCCATTAGCGACAGATAGCGATCTTCCCGGGGTATTATGACATGTGGATGTCTTTTGCTATAGCGTCGGGCAATATTTCCATTCTGCTGGTAACGTCTCCATAAGAGAGAGATGACGCTGGTTAACACGTTCAGTACACGAGACACTTCTACTTGTGACTGGCCTGCCTCAAGATGTCCGATCCCTCTTCCTTTCGTTTGCAAGTCCAAATGGACATGATGGGCCATGGCTAACAATTGGCATACAGTACTGTACAGTGACCAAAGCTATCACACAATTCATCCTGTGTCGTGACCCACACTGCCACTACACAGTTGGCATTTCTGAACTTTATTTGTTCAGACAGAACAGATTCTACCATTTTTATTTTTTATGCAGTGATATTGGGAAGACCTTCTACACCCGCCTACCAAGTTTGGTCCCAACCGGATAATCAGAATAGTTCATTCTGCAAGATCTCTTAATTTAAGGACATCAGTGTGTATAAGCTTTTCATTAAAAACCTATAGTACAATAATGAAGACAAACATTTCTTTTTATATACTTTGAAATTACAAACAATCCCCCTCACCAATTTCAGATTTTCGACATTACTCTTTCTGTATGCTTTTATTACTCGGCAGTGTATCTTATCTCAAACATTAGACTTACATCTTCTTCTTCTTCTTCAGCCGTAATTAGTCCACTGCTGGACAAAGGCCTTCCCTATGTCTTTCCATTCTCGCCGGTCCTTTGCTCTCTCCATCCAGTCTACACCCGCAAAGCCCACCAACTCGTCCTTCCATCTAATTTTTGGACGGCCTCTTTTCCTTTTGCTCTTTGGTGACAACGTTGTCAATCTCTGTGCCCATCTGTCATCGGATTTTCTGAACAAATGTCCAGCCCATCTCCATTTGGAGGATTTGATAAACTCCAATGGGTCTGTAATCTCCGTCTGAAATCTTATCCATGTATTTCTTCTTTTGTCCCTTAAAGTTATACCCAATATCAATCGTTCCATTCTACGAATTGGGGTTTGTAACCTATCTTCCAGTCTCTTAGTTAGGATTCATGTCTCCGATCCAAAGGTCAGGACAGGAAGTATGCACTGATCAAATATATTTCTCTTAAGGAATAAAGGCAAACGTTCATCTTTAAATGCATGTCTCAACTTTCCAAATGCACCCCATGTTAGCTGTATCCTTCTCTCTATCTCGGCCTCCATGTTCTCCCCCATGCTTAGAATTTGTCCCAGATATATGTATGAGTCCACCCTCTCTACCGGGGAACATTCCAGTAAGATTATTTCTGTTTTCTGATATCTGTTAAACATGATCTTTGTTTTATTTCTATTGATGTTTAGACCAATCTTTGCACCTTCTGATGCCAAATCTCCGAGCATCCTTCTTAATCCATTTGCGGAGTTGGCGATCAGGACTGTCATCCGCGTAGCGTGAAAGTATATGACCATTCACATTAATACCCTCAGAGGCCCAATTTATCCCTTCAACATTCCTCCCGATAGTGCCGTGAATAAGAGGATAAGGAATCTCCCTCTCTCACTCTTCTTTGTAAAGGTGTCCTATTCCCTTCTATTTGTAGTTTAATGGTTGCCGTTCCATTACTGTATATATTTCTGAGGAGATTTACGTATGACATAGAGATGTTCTGTTTTATCAGGGTATCTATAATTGCTGATGTCTTGATGCTGTCAAAAGCTTTTTCAAAATCAATGAAGGCCAGACAAAGGGGTTCCCTAAATTCTTCAGATTTTTCTATTAATTGCCTCATAGTGTGAATATGGTCTATTGTGCTTATCCCTTCCGGAAACCTGCTTGTTCTGTTGATTGATTGTTATTCAGGATAGGGATTTAGTTTATTTGTTATTGTTTTAGTGAGAATCTTGTATTGCATAGGGAGTAGACATATTGGTCAGTAATTTCCAATCTCCATCCTGTCTCCCTTTTTGTACAATAATATCAATCTATCATTGAACCATGATTTTCTCCAATTCCTTATAGAGGTTAAATAAATTCGTCAGATGGTTTATGAGTTTTGTACCTCCATATTTGATTAGTTTAATTTGAATCTCATCTTCAACAGGTGATTTTCCATTTTTCATTTGATTTATGGCATCATTAATCTCATTATATGAAGAAGTGTAAAAATTCTTTCTCTTTCCCATTAGCGGCGTTGGTTAAATCTCTCGAGTCCTCTTTGTAAAGATCCGTGTAGAACTCCTCAATTCTTCTCATAATTTCATGTGGATTTCTAACAATTGCTCCATTCTTTGCCTTGACAGCTACAATCATCACAATGCCTTGTGAAATATTTCTTCTGAGAATTTTCATGTTTCTATTGTTTTCTATCGTTTCCTTGATCTTACTTGAGTTAAAGTTTCTGATGTCATGTCTTACCCTTTTTCTTATCGTTTTGCATAGTTCTCCGTATTCCACTTTTGATATATTGTCCTTATCCTTGTGGAATTCTCTCCTCTTTCTTATTAATTCCATAGTTTCTTTGGATAGTTTATTTTCTTTATTTTTGATTAGGTTTGTGAATTTATTTGAGGCGGTCTTGATTGCCAGTTTAATTTCCTCGTCTATTCTATCCAAGTTTTCCCCAAAGCTTTCCATCTCGTTCAGATTTTCGTTCATGAGATCTTCATATTCTTCTTGTCTTTGATTAATCAGTTCTAGATTAGGTCTTCTATTAGTTCTTATTAATTTACTTCTCTCCCATCCTGTTCTCAGGATTATCTTGGCTCGGATGATCCTATGATCACTTCCCGTATTAAATCTGTTTAAGGTTATATATTTTGGATTATATATTTTTTATTATAAAGTATGTAGTCTATTTTATTCTTGATTTCACAATTAGGACTTCTCCATGTCCATCTTCTTTTTAAAGATTTTTTAAAGAATATATTCATAATAGATAGGTTGTTATAATCCACGAATGAAATTAATGTGTTTTCCCGGCATCATTTCTTTTACGTTGTCCGTATGGTCCCCTATTTCATTAGGTTTGGGTTCTATTCCAATTCTAGCATTAAAATCGCCCATAACCACTGTGTAGTAATCTCTTTTCATGTCGAAAGTTCTTTGAAGATCTTCATAGAATATTTCTATCTTCTTTTCTGTGTAAAAATCTGTCGGGGCATAAACTTGTGTATCTGTTATTTATTGTGATTTCTGATATTCGTTCAGATGTGTAATTCCAATTAATTATCTTTTCTTTCAGAGATCTATTCACTAGAATCCCTACTCCTCCTATCTTTGAGTAAGTTCCAAAACAGTAGAATATGTGACCACTTCACAGTTGGGTTAGGTTCTCATCTTTCTTTTTCACCTCGCTCAGTCCTACTATATCCCATTTTATCTTTTCCAATTTTTCCTCGAGTGTCCTGAAATCCTCTTCCATTCTCAGGGTTCTACAGTTGAAACTTGCCACATACAACAACTTTATCGGTTTTTTTGGTTTACATAGTGTCACGTTGCAGAATTAGCAACTGGACACTGATGAAATGTTGGTCAATAAGAAAAATATTTTTCTTTTAATGATTATTATTATATTCTGCTTGTGGGTTTTTTGGTGAATAAAGAGATATTAAAATTTGGTATTTTATTGTATTTTATTATAAAACTAGCCGGGTACCGTCGCTTCGCTCCGGAACCCTTGCATCTATAAAATTAAAAAAAAAAACTTTATTTATTTAGCAAATTATGATTGAGATCGGAGAATATATACTTCGTTGTGGCCTTCTCCACTTAAGTCAGGTGTATTGCGGGTTGGCGCAACACACCTGGGGTTGCCGCCATACACTTCATCGTCAGTTTACCAGATTATTCCCTATCCCGTAAGAATTTCGAAAAATCCGGCCTTATTCCTTGTCTACATCATGAAGGAAACTTCTGTGCAAAATTTCAGCTTTCTAGGTCCAAGGGTTTGGGGTGGGCGATTATGAGTCAGTCAGTGAGTGAGTGAGGACTTTTCTTTTTTTATATGTGGATTTTCATGAATTTTGTTTTGTTAACATCATTGATTAGTTCTTTATAGATTATATTTGGATTTGTTATTTTCTCATTTTCAACTCTTATCCGATTCATTCTTTATATATTATTCCTGGTGTTTTGATATCATGTTTATTTATGAAAATATGATCTATATTTGTTTTCGTATTTTCCATGAATTATACAGTTGTTTCTTGTTGTTCCGTAAAAACGATTTTTGAAACCATTACTGCACATAAGTTTTACGTATTTCTGTACTGCATTGTTTTTATTCAGTTTGAAAATTTCTATATTTACGTCGCCAATCAGTATAGTTGGACAGTTGTTTAATATATTTTCATTTTTAATGAATAGATTTTCTATTTTAGTAACATTTTAGTAATTTGAAATTTAACATTTTGCTTACAGAATGACAGACAGAATATACGTTTTTAAAATATATAATAATAATAGCCAGGTATCGTCGCTTCGCTCCGGAACCCTTGCATGTATAGCATTCAAAAAACAAAATTTATTTATTTAGCAAATTAATGGTGCGATCGTCGGAGAATATATAACTTCCCAGCCCGTTGTGGCTTCTCCGAATAACTCGGATGTATTGCGGGTCGGCGTCACACTCCGAAAATTCACATTTTGTCATGTATCTTGCAAACGCTGAAGCGTTTGTGAATAAGTGATATATCGTTCGATAGAACTTTCAAATACCAACATTTTCTCAATATAATGTTCTCTTCCATCTTTTATACTTTTCGTTTAAATTGAGAAAAAGTCAAAATTTGACCCTTTAAATGGTGCCATTTTGGAAACCAAAAACTTTTTTCGAAAAATTTTTGTAGCATTTTGTTTGTCTTAAAAAGATCTACATTTTATCCATTTACATGACCAATATATCTCTTATAGTTTGCTCACAAATTTGGAAAAACGTAAAGTCTTATGATAGACAGAATAACGCTTTTATAAAATAAGATATTGTTTTTAAGGATTGAAATTAATTTAAAATACAATTTTTGAAAGAGAAGAAAATGTGAGAACTGCTTTATTAAGTCGCCACGTGGTTTGATTCTTGTGTTTCTTTTTCTCGTGGTGCCTATAGGCCTCATAGTTTCCTCAAAAACCAAAAAATAGTAAAACATCGGATTTTGGGAAAATGATAAAAACATGTTACTGATTAATGTGGGCATGGATTTCGTTAAAAAAACGAGCAAGAATATGAATATAACATTTTTGATGTAATATATGGCTGCAAAGAAACATACAGTAAACAAATAATCGTAAAATTAAATTAACAACGTAAACATAAATGTCTTGTCTTGTCTTGAACATCTTAGGTATAGACAATGATTGTCTGTTCCTAGCTCTGAAGATGATTTTGGTCTTTCCATCCTATTTTTGGTTGTCCTCTGTCTCTTTTTCCGTTGGGTTTATATTTCAAAATTAAATTTGGAATCTTTAGTTGGACATCCTTTAAACATGGTTAAGCCAATTTTTTTGGTAATTTTGAATTTCTTGAATTAAACTTGGAGTTTTAAGTTGGTCTCAAATATCATTATTTTTCTTTTTGTCGAGGCGTGTAAATCCTAATAATTGTCTCAAAAATTCCATTTCTGCAGTTTCCAATCTTTGTTTTTTTTCTTTGTTTCAATATCCAGGTTTCACTCCCATATTTAATTGCTGCTTTGGCTGTAATGTTATGTAATCTTAGTAGTGTTTCTTTCGTCATTTGTTTTCCAAATCTTCTTCTAATTATTCCACTCATTCTGTTTTATGTCTGTATGTTTGATATCAGGTTTGCCTCATCGTTATAACATGAAATTAAGTTTCCTAAATATTTAAACTCTGATACTTGTTCTATTATTTTTCCATTAATTACAATTTTCACTCTTTGTATTTGTTTTCCACACATTGCCATGGATTTTGTTTTTAATTCCCAAATTTTCATTTTATAATTTTTTGAGATAGTATTTAAATGATTTGCTCCAATTTGAAGTTCATCTTCTGAATTTGCTATCAAAACTTGATCGTCAGCATACAGTAATGTCTTCAATTTTTTATCTTTTGTGATCTGGATACCATTTTTATATATTGATTTCAATTCTTTTAGAATTCTATTTATGTATATGTTGAAAAGTATTGGGGAAAGTCCACATCCTTGTCTCACTCCTTTATTTATAGTTAAAGGTTCTGATATTTTTCCGTTCATGAATTTTATATTAATTTTTGTTTCTCTATATATACTTCTAATTACATCAATTAATTTCGTTGGAATTTTATCTTCTTCCATAATTTTCCACAGTAAATTTCTGTTTAGGTTATCATAAGCTTTCTCGTAATCAATGAAAAGTAGGTACGTTGGCAAATTAAATTCTCTTCTTTTTTCAAGTAATTGCTGTAATGTGAATACAGCGTCTGTACATCCTCTTCCTTTCCTAAATCCACACTGTTCTTCTTCTAAATAAGTATTTGTAAACTGGGTTAATTTATTTTTTATAATGTTCGTAAATAATTTGTATGCTGTCTGTAGTATTGTTATTCCTCTATAATTTTGACAATTATCCTTTGGTCCTTTTTTATGTATACTAATTACTATTCCAGTTTCCCATTCCGTTGATATTTGTTGTTTTTTCCAGATCTCATTAAAAAGATTGAGTAATTTTTATTTTAATTTTCCATCTCCATATTTAAATAATTCTATATATATCCCATCTGATCCCGGACTTTTCCTGTTCTTTGAGTTTTTTAAGGCATTTTCTAATTCATCCATTGTAATTCCCTCTGAGCTTTCCGTTGTATTATTAAATTTCTGAAAATCATTCTCAACTTCTACCTGATCTTCTTCATTCCAGAGTGACTTGTAATGTTTTTTCCATTCTTCTTCTGGTATTAAATTCATTCTTAATTTATCATTTTCTGTACATTGTAGTTGTCTGAAAATTTTGAAGCCTATTCTTTGGGGTCCTGTGATGTCATGTTCTAAAGATTTAACAAATTTATCCCAATCTTCTCTAAGTGTTTTCCTTGATAGTTTCCTAACTTCCGCTCGCAATTTTTTATATTCTACATAATTGTTTGTGTTTTTATTTTGTAGATAAATTTTAAAAGCTTGCTTTTTTTTCCAAATCTTTTCCTGTAGATCTTCGTTCCAAGTTCTAATCCATTTCTTGTTTTTAAGTGATTTATAACCTAAACTTTCCTCTGCTGCATGTAATACTCCTTCTTTGATATTTTTCCAATCTGTTTCTATATTGTTTGTAGATTCTGTTATCTTGTCTTTCAGTCTATTTCTGTATAAATTTCTAATTCTTTCTCAGGAGGTACAAGGAGGTAAATTTTGAGTTTCTTAGAAATTACCTTATTTTCTGTTTTCTTTTTATAAATGGATTTGTATTTAATTTCAAATCTGCTTTCCACTAACATATGATCACTATCTATTTCACTTCCACGATATACTCTCGTATCTTTAATGCTATTATTGAGTTTTTCATTTATAATAATATAATCTATGATAGACTTAACTCCTCTGGCTTCCCATGTATATTTATGTATCTCTTTATGTTTGAAAAAAGTATTACTGATTTTTAAATTATTGAAAACACAGAAATCTTTTAACCTTTCTCCATTATAATTACTTGTTTGTTCTCCTTCTGTTCCTATACATTTTGCAATTGGTTGATTACCTTCTCTGGCATTAAAATCTCCCATCAAAATTATTGCTTCATCTTTATTTATTTTCTCGAGACAACTTTGTCAATTTTCATAAAATTCTTCTGATTCTTCATCCTTGCCCGGTACTGGAGCATATATTCCCAAAATGTTAAACATTTTGTTCATAATTTTTATCCTGATCATTATAATTCTATCTGATATCCACTGGTAGTCTAAAATTTTATTTTTCCAAACTTTTTTGATCCATATTGCAACTCCCGATGAGGCCCATCTATCTTCATCAACACCAGAATAAAGCATAATATAGTCTCTAAACATTAATGATCCTTTGTTTTACTTTTTTGTCTCCGTAATTACAGCTATGTCTATATTTCTAATCTTTAATTCTATGTTTAATTCCTCCATTTTATTTGCGATATCACGTACATTCCAAGTTGCAAATTTCAGTTTCCCAAAGAGATGTCCAGTTCCATTAGCCGGTTCATTTCCATTTATATCTGTCATGTTATTCATCTTCTGAGTTTTTCGAGTAATATTAAATTCCCCTGGATAGATCACCACTCTATCGCAGGGTAAGTTCAGTGATAGGGCTGCTATCTTATGGCCTCTGAACTTGCCAATGAATAGCATTTCCTCTATTCAGAAATTGTGGTTATACCGCCAATACTCGGTCGTCAGAGCCTCTTTCGTTAAGATCCAGACTGCACCACAAGGAGGCGAGGTTGACATATGATTAGGAGTGGCTGTATATTACGCTTCACTAATCCATTAGCAGTCCAAACATAAATGGAAACAAGAAAATACTATTTACACAGTCAAGCAGAAACACCGCAGTAGTTTAGAACTTCGCCCTTTTGGAAAGGCCGGGTCTCATCCCGTGTGGATCAGAGAGGGAGGGACGACGTTTTCTGGAGGTGGAGGCTGATCGTCAAATGGTGTTGGGTCGTCCACATCCTCGTCCTCCTCGTCCAGGACGATCGGGGTGACGTTTGTGCAACTTCGCCCTTGGCAAAAGGAGCATAGGATAGAGCACTTGAGCCCTGCCTTTCTGCAAGTACACGACCCTAAGCACCCTTTCTTGCATTTGCAAGCCATCATTCTAAACAGGGTCTGAGGAGCGGGCTCTGCGCACATTGTGACGGGCATGAAACCTTGTTCGTTGGTGGTTCATCCCCAGTCATACGGGTTTTTGTCGACCCCCAACCATTTTTGCACCTGGTGGTAGGTCCTCCAAGAATGATATTTTGCAGCCTCGTCGGTGGGGGGGGGGGAGGCGGGCAAGGTTGACTTTGGCCGTTGTTGATGATTTTACAAATGCTGAGTATCTCAAGGTGTTCAGCGTTTCCTCATCTCCTTCGTAGAGGTTCATCAAGATCTTCTCGCCAGCATTCCCTACGTCTTCCTGGTTGGAGTTTGGATCCAGGAAAATGCTGGCGAGGTCTATCCAGCGGGGGTTTTGTTTGAGGACATTGCATCACTTCATCTTGCCTTGCCAGAAAAGGGCAGAGGTGGTGTCACACCCACTGATGGCATGCAGGAGCACAACCATCCCTCCTGGACCCTGCATTTCTCCACATGGGAAGGAATTTGCTGGATATTGGACCCACCTCTGCCGCCTTTCTGGAAGTACATGTTCGTCTGTTCAGAGGTTAAGCCGTTGAGGAGGACCAGTAGGTCGACGTCCTCCCCAATGATGAAAGCTTAGTCGAACGATGAGCTCTTGGAGAGGGCAGTCGACACTATATCAGCATCGGCATCCTCTTGAGATTGAGGTACCTCGATACCCAGCCTCTCTGAATTTGATAGGTTACGCATCGTGGTGATCAGTTGACATTTGTTGCATTCATTTGAGAGCAGTTTTGCTTGGGGAACTTTGATGGTTGTTGCTGGAGAGAGAAGCAGAGCGTCGTAGGCGTTCCGCAAATTTAGTGCTCCTCCCGCTTCCGAGGTTTTTATTCACTAAACAACAGATCCGACTGCTAGGGACCTGGCACAAACGATTTCTATAGAAGGGCACCAGTACAAAAATTTTGTAACCTTTTTTCATGCTGTCCCTTTTTCACAATAGGCATTGCACACAGTTTTCGGTCTCACTTACACGGCTACAAATAATTCCGAGAGCCACAGAATAAGGAGACCCGTAGAGGTACGCGTTCATATTATCGTTAGATTTGTGGAGTGCCTTAGCGGGACTCATCTGTATTCCGAGGAACGACGTTATTATGTATTCTGTATGTATTCATGTATTACATATATTTAAATGTATGATTTTGTATCTATGTTTAGTTGCAGCCATATTTTACATCTCAAACATTAAATTCGAATAAACTGAAACAAGTGATAGAATTTCGCAGTTTTTCGAGCACCACGGGAGTATCACAGGGTTTCAGGGTTGCAAACTTGGGTATAAACTACGCTCAGGGGTACTAATAACATCAAAAATCGTAGATACCTGCGCGTTTGCGATTTTTGCCTTTTATTGTTTCGATATTGACTGGCCTAACTTTTTTTAACGAAATCCATGCCAACATTATTCAGTATCAGGTTTTCATCATTTTCCCAAAATCCGATGTTTTACTTTTTTTTGGTTTTTAAGGAAACTTTGAGGCCTAAAGGCACCATTTTGAAATCAACTAGAAGCTCATTCAATTCTCTACAAATTCCTCTCTCATGATTTTTCTGTAGGACCATTCGTTTAGCCGGTACGTGTCTTGGAAAATGACCCTCCCGATAACTTTTCACTTTTTGGAAACAATTGCCCATTTTTGACTGGCTGTATCTCGGCAACCAATGGACCTCGAGAGCTTGGGTTGGGCTCAAATTGTAGAAAATTTAGGTTTCTTTACAAAAGTATACAGTAAACATACCCGCAAAAAACGCTTCCTTACGGTAGTTTTTCCGCAAAACCTGAAACAAGTGCCAGAATCTCGCAGTTTTTCGAACACCACGGGAGTAGCACAGGGTTTTCAGGGTTGAAAACTTGGGTATAAACTACTCTCAGGGGTCCTAACAACATATAAAAAAATCGTAGATACATGCGCGTTTGCGATGTTGGATGTTTTTATTGACTGGCCTAGTAATCTTATTGTCGGAGAAATCCGTCACATTTTTTTTGTTTTGCTGAAAAGACTCTTAATAAGTTTTCCTTAGTTTCTATTTAATTGATATGTATAGTATTGTTGGTTGGAGTAGAATTGTTCTGTGTTTGTAAGTGGAGGATGACTTTTGGTATGGTATGATAGCGTTTTGTAGTTAAGATGAATATCAACTAATATTTTAAAGAAAATTTTCACGGGTGAAATTTTTTTCGTTTTTCAGGGGGCTGTGTCAGGGGGCTGTGCAGAATTAGCAACTGGACACTGATGAAATGTTGGTCAATAAAAAAATATTTTTCTTTTAATGATTATTATTTTTTTATGTGTGTGGGTTTTTTGGTGATTGAAGAGATATTAACATTTTGTATTTTATTGAATTTTATTATAAAATATTGTTTTTAAAGATTGAAATTAATTTAAAACACAATTTTTGAAAGAGAAGAAAATGTGAGAACTGCTGTAATAAGTTGCCACGTGATAGGCACATTGCTTTCAATCGGCAGGGAAGCCTCTTCTGGAACGTCTTGAATTCTGCCGATTGAAAGCAATGTGCCTAAACTCAAACTGGACGTGTGTCTAAGATCCTTGAGTTAGTAAGTTGCCACGTGGTTTGATTGGTGTGTTTCGTTTTCTCTTGGGAAAATTGTATTCGAGTGAAATACACAATGGGGGAAAAGTTCGGGTCAGGGGATAGTTTTATTGTATTACCATTGGGTAACTGAAAACCGATACTTTTATTTTTGGCGCGAAAAAGCGAAAAGGAGGTTCGAGGAGAACGGGTGAAAAGTAAGTTGATATATAGTTAGATATATAATGACTGAATTTTGTGTTTTCTTCATCAGGTACAAATTGGAGAGAAATGAATTAAGTTTCTTCTCCTCAAATCTTAAAAAAAAACATTGATAACAATTTTATGTTATCACGGAATAACATTGAATATGATAACAATATTATGTTATCATGTGAAAGTTTGAAATTAAATAATATCTTAAACAATTAAACACTTACAACATTTTTTATTTTTGTTATTGTCAGAATTTTTAAAGACCATATTATTGTTGTTTGTTATTGTCAGATGTACTCTATCAAATTTTACTTTTATCAATTGTATATTGTAATTCAATAATTGAAGTATATTATAAAGATGTAATATATCAATTTTAACTTTTATCGATTGTAATTTGAAATCTCTATGTTCATTGTTTGTTTTTGTGTTTAAGGAAAGAAATAATTTTAATTTTATTTCTTTCTTTTTCGACCTGAAGAAGAATAATCGATCAGATTATTCGAAATATTGTCGTTATTATGGAGTAAAGAATTTATGGAAGAACATTATGTGATGTTATATTTATTATCGTAACAGATAAGAATATTTTTAATTAAATCTGAAAGTTTGAATGTAATAATAATATTATTATTAATAATATAATAATATAATATAATATAATATAATATAATATAATATTATTGTCATTATGACAATAATAATAAACATTACATTTTGAAAAGATTGATAGTATTATGCAATAACAATAATATCATAAAAATTACAATATGAAAGATTGGTAGTATCACATAATGACAAATAATATCACTGTAACTAAAGTAATAAAAGCAAACAAATTATATATATTTAAATTTATTACATATTTTTTTAATTTATATATGTTTCTTACATAAATTTAAAGAAAAACTATTAATTTTTAAAGATTTATCTTTATTAAAACAATCATTGGAATTTATAAAACATGATTCAATAAAATATCTATTCTGTTAATTTTTGCATTTGTAAACTACAGTATTAAACTATTTTTGAACAATATTATCAATTCACATTTGAAACACATAAAAAACACAAAATTTAAACCCATAAATACAAAGCTGCAAATAGAAACAAAACAATCAACTACAAGAGCAATCTTCGTATTCCTATGGGTATAGAAATTAATAAAGAGATTAAAAATTTATGTTTTGACAATAATATAAAGATCATCTCATACAAGGATGATAAATTATTCAAATTAAATAATAAAAATATGACCAATGATCTTCTAAATATGGGGGTTGTTTATTCATTACAATTTAGAGGTTGTAATGGGATATATAGTTGGGTCAGGGAAAAAGTTCGTGGCGTTTTTTTTAGTAAAATTCAACTACTTTTCTTAAATTCTGAAAATGAAATTATTTAAACCAAATACGCTCCATTATTATCAACAATGTTTCGCCATTTTTCGGGTAGAGCCATGATGCCATCGGTGAAGAACTTCTTTGGTTTCCGGTTGAAAAACTGAATCAAGTGGTTTTCACAGGCTTCTTTTGAAAGCAGCTTTCTTCCATTGAGAGAGCTCTGCAGAGATCGGAACAAGTGATAGTCAGAGGGTACTATGTCTGGACTATACGGTGGATGTATCAAAACTTCCCAACCAAACTCTAGTAATTTTTTACGGGTCATCAAAGAGGTGTGGGGTCGGGCGCTGTCGTGATGGAAGACAACACCTTTCCTCTTATTCAATTAGGACCGTTTTCTTTCAATTGCCTGGCGTAATCTCTCTAGTTGAGCACAGTAGAGTTGAGAATCAATCGTCTGACCAACTGGAAGTAGCTCATGGTGGACGATTCCCTTCCAATCCCACCACGCACACACAGCATCACCTTTTTCGGCGTCAATCCTGGCTTCGCGAACGCTTGTGACGGCTCACCATCCCTTGTCCAAGATCTTTGACGCTTCCGATTGTCGTATGTGATCCATTTTTCATCACCGCTTATGACACGTTTCAGAAATGGCTCGATTTCATTGTGTTTCAGCAGCGCATCGCAGATGTTAATTCGTTCTACCATGTTTTTCTCGCTCAACTCATGAGGAACCCAGACATCGAGCTTCTTTTTGTAGCTAGCTTTGTGTAATTGGTTCAAAATAGTTGTGTGGTCATTGCCTAGCTCTATACTAATACCGACACTGCTGATATGCTTATCTTGCTGGACTTTTTCAAAAATTTCATCAGCTTTTTCAGTGAGTGGACAGCCGTGTCACATCTTTCACATCAAAATTACCAGCACGAAAGCGAGCGAACCTTTTCCGTGCAGCAGATTTTGATAAAGTATCTTCACCATACACAGCACAAATTTTTTCACAAGCCTGCGCAGCGTTCTTCCCTTTGTCGTAATAAAATTGCAAAATATAGCGAAATTTTTCATTACTTTTCTCAATTTTCAACCTCTAACAACTTTCCAACCACTGCACCAATCTCGATGTTTATATACTGAAAGTAACGCTCGAAGCGTCACCTTTTAATGAGCATTTAGTGGTGTCGCTGCGATCTGTGTTTCCGGAGTTATTTGCAATTGACGCCATCTATCGCGGAAAAACGCCACAAACTTTTTCCCTGACCCAATATTTTGGATGAACATCAAGAACTATAAATAACTATAAACATCAAGAATGTCTTACAGAACAAATACGTGCCTTTAAAAATAATCTACCTGAAGTTTCTGATTGGGCATATCATAACATCAATTGAAAACATAATTCTGACCCTATTGTAAAAATAGTTTACAAATGCAAAAATGAACAGGATAGATATTTTATCGAATCATGTTTTATAAATTATAAAGATTGCTTTAATAAAGATAAATCTTTAAAAATTCACAGTATTTCCTTAAATTTATTTAAGAAATATATAGAAATTAAAAAAAATATATAGAAATTAAAAAAATATATAGAAATTAGAAATATATAGAATTTGTTTGATTTTTATTACTTTAATTACAATAATATTATTGTTATTGCGTGATACTACCAATCTTTCTTATTGTTATTTTTATGATATTATTGTTATTCCATAATGCTATCAATCTTTCAAATTCTAATTTTTAGTATTTTTTTAATGATATTATTGTTATTGCATGACACTATCAAACTTTCAAATTGTATGTTTATTATTATTATCATAATTTATCAATTTGTGAAAATATTATTATTACATTCAAACTTTCAGATTGTTTAAGATATTGTATTGAAATATAGTTGAGTTTTTCAAGAGGAAAAAAGAATTTGTGGTTTTATTTATTTAATATTTACATAGTTTGATGTAAGCATATAACTGACGATTAAATTCCATTGTCTTTGGAGTAAGAAGCTTCGTCATTTTATTATGATTGTTTGAAATGCACTCGACATCTGTAAATGATAACTCTCCCAAGGAGCATTGGTCGATTATTATGTACCTTGACACTAATTATAATTAAAAAAAAAATAAACTTCTCAAAAATTATCATAAATAATAAAAAGAACTGAAGAGAAAGTTAACAAATAATCATTACTCAATAAGTTTATAGAAATATAATAAAGTTTAACAAATATACAAAATCTCCACTAAAAATATATTCACAAAATATATTTATTAAACAAATTTTTCGGAAAGTATTCCTTCTTTCCTTTCTCAAGCTTTTTAAAAATTTAATAATTACCGATGTCTGCATATCACATACACTCTTCTGGACATTGTTTAATAGAACAACCACTTACAATAATATTACATCTCACAATTACTTCTAACAATTCCTATTTTCACTTTAATTCACAACTTCAATTCTTCAAATTTTATGAACCTTCTGCTATCAACACTTGATTTTACCATCTCTCCTGATAAATTTACCAGTACTTTATCAACTTCCACTCCGTCATTACGATTAAGATTACTATTCCTAGTATTTCTTAGAATTAAACTCTCTATTATTTTTAAAGAGTAAGTGATTGTGCAATTAAACTGTGTTCAGGAGAATGTATGTGATATGTAGACATCTGTAATTATTTCAATTTTTTAAAATCTTGAAAAAGGAAAGAAGGAATACTTTCCGAAAATTTGTTTAATATATATATTTTGTGAATATATTTTTTGTGGAGATGTTGTATATTTATTAATGTGACAAAAAGTAGAAAGGAGATAAGAAAGAAATATAGACTTAATAACAAAGTTTAGATTATATATCATTGAAATTCTCTCACATCCTTTTTTATTTATTTTTGTACTTGAATAAATTTATCAACGTAAGACTTTTTTTTCAAGAGAATTATTTGACCTCATTCTTTACTTTGTCTTCTAACTACTACATTATTCCCGATGGTATACAAGTATTTGATGGATCTGACTTGATGTCCATACCATTCATAAATCTGTGCCTGAGCTCAAGATTCCACTTCCCCACTCTCTCCAAAGAACTAAGTTGGTATAAGGCTAGCACAACATAACCTTGGATAAGGCTAACACAAGATATGTAATAGTTGATCTAGAATTTCACCTTTAACGAAAAAGTAAATAAATAAAACACGTATCTCTTTTTTTTTTTTTTCATGGAGATTTTAAAGAAATGATGGCATAAAACTTTTGTATTTTGTTACGTGTTATCATTATGGGACATTCCTGGAATCAAAAGACAGAGATTTTTAAAAGAAGGTAGAAATTAAGTATTCTCTAGATTTGATAGCTTCATATTTCAGCAAATCAAGATAAGTAAGAGAAATTACTAAAAACTTACCTCTCTATATTTTAATGAGAATACCCATTCTCCAATATTAGGCAGCATCAAATTGTGTATTGACGTTAAATCCATTGGAATTTCTTCTTTGTTATGAAGGTGGATCTAGAAATCGAAGCATTTTAATATGATTAATGATGTTCAATAAACTTTTTAATGTTTCAACACACAAACAGCAAATCCTAATTAATTAAAATTAGGTTGAACACAATACAGGTATATTGACAATTTAACAATCATTACTAATTAACTTACAGGTAGTTTTTGATTAAACGTAATATTTAATCTGTCTTTTGTGTAAGTGTACACTCTTCCAAGCAACACATTCACATATAATAATGTGTCGACTCCTTAGTACTTCAATGGCTCACCTAAATAGTAGGAAGTAATAACAAAGTAAAATAACACAAGATAAACATTTACGATAAGTCAGCGAAGTAATTAAAAAAAAAACTAATATTTTTATGTAAACACAACAAAAAATGTAGACTATATATTAAACA
Organism: Thereuonema tuberculata; assembly: GCA_023159025.1. Lineage (NCBI taxonomy): Eukaryota > Metazoa > Arthropoda > Chilopoda > Scutigeromorpha > Scutigeridae > Thereuonema > Thereuonema tuberculata. Next base: position 69,569,545 of record JAFIDM010010028.1, on the reverse strand, counting down.
ATTTATTTTAAGTTAATAGTTTATTTTCTTATTTTACACCAGTAGTATCAATCAAAAACAGGTTTTAAAAATATTAAATAAAATATTGTACAATGACTCAAAATAAATCAGTCAGTTCAATGCTTGAAGATCTTTTATTCTAAAAAAAA
>JAFIDM010010028.1:69551739-69566519 GCA_023159025.1 Thereuonema tuberculata | reverse complement strand
ACGTCATGGGGTTCTGACTGGTAATATAATATTCTTTCTACTATCTCATAAATCGTCGTGATTAAACAAATTCCAAGTATTAATGTCCATAGGATTCTCAGCATGATGTGAGATTTCCGATCTTGTATGTATTTCACTCCTGAAATATTAATCTCTGACTTTACATTTTCATTTTGTATTACAAAGACATCTCTTCTTACATGTTTTACTTGTTGTCTATTGATGATTCTTCTGACTGGAGTTGCTTGTTTAAATCTACTTAAGATCATTGTCAATCTGTTGCAAGATTTTCAATGTAGGGAGAAAGTTTCTTGTTTACACAAGAAAGTAATGGCGAAGTACAATTCCTAAATAATATGTTGGCATATGAAAGTAAGTTCCTGCTGTGATAACGTTTCAAACCTGATCAATACAGTGCGTTAGGATAAAGTGGACGTTTATGCTTTTCCCACTGAATTCGCAAAGCATGATTTTTTTATGAAATTATTTTCGACATAATGGTGAAGTACAGCTTCTCAACAAGCGTTTTATTAATATTTTTTTGCTAATAATAATTAATTTAGTACTACTTTAACAGTTAAAACACATCTAAAGATAATAAATGATGTTTTTTTATAACATCTATAAAATATAGAGTCGTCAATTCAGTCTACCTTGATGCTAAGGCAGATATATAAAATAAATTCGTAACTCAGAAAAACACGTTATATCACGTGCTCAAAGATAATTTATCATTTTACTGCTAGACTAACATTGTAAGGGGAAGAAATTAACTAAATTATATGGTTGTGTTTTCAAGTGGATCTAGATGATAATAAATTAAAGACTCATTTATATTCAAAGTGAACAAGAAAATAACAAAAACGATCGTCTGTAATCGATCTTAATAAATATCCTTCTATTGGTATATCTATGCCTCAGGAAGTAAAGCTCACGACTTGTCCTAACCAAAGGGAGTAAGTTGAGGTCAGGTAGTCATTAACCAGCGAGAAAGGAACTGATACCCATTATACTGAGAACCGGATAGTCCTAACTTAGGACCCATCTCGAAGAAAATTAGTCGTGGAAAAATCTCCGACAAACAAACTTTTTTAATTCTATTTTATTCGCTATTCTATTTAGAAACTGCTAGATATTTTTTTTTATTTATTTAAATTTACATTACAGTCCCGCTAGAGGGATATACAGTACATTTAAAAATAAAAAATAATCCCTCTGTCAGCAGGTTCTGAAAATTGGTAACAATTTGTGATATACTATATTATTATATTTAAATTAAGAAATTATTACAATCTAATACATTTATTAGTATAAGTTAAAACTGTTTTAATTACATACATATTTACATAAATATATTTTTAATTTTTTTTTTTTACATTTATTTTACATCTTAATCTTGCCATCTATAATATTATTATATGTTAATATTTTTAATTCTTTATAATTTTTTGTTTTGAAGATATTTTTGGGAATTTGCTTAAAAATAATATTTAGGATTCTGTTTTTGTTTCTAAACTCACAATTGTTTTTTGGAGGGTCAATATTTAAAATGTATGTAAAATTTCTTCAAGTATTATATAAACTATTATAATTATTTGAATTACTTGTGATTTTAAAAAAAAAAATATTATTAAGTTAAAAATGAATTTTTGTTTAGAATATAGAATTTTGTATTTTTTTCAATATTTGTTCTTCTTCAGTTTTGGTTTTGAAGTCAACGAAAATTAAATTTAATATTTTTGTAATTCCAGGTAAATTTATTATTTATAATTAATTCTAAATATTTAGTTCTTTCTTTAATCTCAATGCTATCATAGTTACATATATTCTTTTTCTGAATTTATGAATACATATATTCTTTTTCTGAATTTACTTTTGCTGTTTTTTATGAATAGATTCAAAGAATGAAAAATAATTTTTGGAGCAATATTTAATCTTTTGTTTTCGCTTTAATGATTAATAATTTTTTTTTTTGAGGTTAATTTTCATTTTATAATCATAGACCATTTTATAATTCTATTGAAATCTTTTTGTATATTATTTTGTATATTAATATCATTATTGTCAGTATTGCAAATAATAAATCGTCACCATATGCAAAAATTTCGGGATATTTAATGTATTTGAATATTGAATTAGAATGTAACAAAAATAATAGTGGGCCGAGATTGGATCCATGAGGTATGCCTTTTTATATTGTAAAATTTACTATACGAATTTTTTTAATGAAATTTTTATTTTTCTATGCTTTAGGTAGTTTTTTAATAATTTTAGTGGAATGCCTCTAATACCGTAATTGTTGAGTTCTTGTATTAGTATATCATATTCACTATAATCAAAAGCTTTTGTAAATCGATAAATATAATGTAAATTACACCGCTTTTATTTAAATTTTTATTAATATACTCATTAGAGTTATCTAATAATATAACTGAGATGTTTGTGCTGAGATGTTTTTGAAAGTCATATTGATTTTTGTTTATGATTTGATTCTTTGCAATGAAATTGTTAATTGAATTACATACATACATAGTTCTCTGCCAAGGGCAGGTCCTTCACTGCAAACCCAGCATTCTCCAATCTTTCCTATTTTCTGCCTTCCTCTTCGTCTCCACATAAGATCCATTTACCATAATGTTGTCGATCATCTTAAATCTTCTTCTGCCTCGAACTTTTTTACCGTTCACCATTCCTTCCAGTGCATCCTTCATTAGGGAGTTTCTTCTCAGCCAGTGACCCAACCAGTTTCTTTTTCTCTTCCTGATCAGTTTCAGCATTATTCTTTCTTCACCCACTCTTTCTAGCACAGCTTCATTTCTTATTTTGTCTGTCCATTTCACATGCTCCATTCTTCTCCATATCCACATTTCAAATGCTTCTAGTCGTTTCTCTTCACTGCGTCGTAATGTCCATGTTTCTGCCCCATACAATGCCACACTCCACACAAAGCACTTCACTAGTCTCTTCCTTAGTTCTTTTTCCAGAGGTCCGCATAAGATGCTCCTTTTCCTATTAAAAGCCTCCTTTGCTATTGCTATCCTCCTCTTGACTTCTTGGCAGCAGTTCATATCACCACTTATAGTACACCCTAAGTATTTAAAGTTGTTCACTTGTTCCAATGTCTCATTCCGAATACTTATGTTTATCTTCTTTAATTGAATTAATTAATATAAATTTAAGATATTGTAGATAAGTTTGATAGTAATGAGATTGGTCTATAGTTAGCGATTTCGGTCTTTTTCTCAGGTTTAGATATTGGTTTTATTTTGTTTGTTTCCATATTTTTGGGAAAATCCCTGTATCTACTGTATAATAGAAGAAGTTATAATACTGAAAAAAAAATGAATAAATTTCTTTGTTATTTTTTATTTCTTGTATTGATATCTTCAATATTAAAAATCAAATACCATTAACATTAAAAAAATATTCTCTAGATTGAATATTTTTTTTAATTTTTTATTATTTTTAATGTGTCTTGTGGTGTTGGAGGGAAAAGTACTAAAGAATTTAATGAAGAATCAATTGATTTTTCAATTAAGTTGGATTTACAGTTGCATATCTCTACATCACCAGCGCCTGCAAAAAATTTACCAAAGCTACTTAGTGCATTTTTTATTCTATTTTTACTTTTGATATGCTCAATTTCATTGTTTCTTTTATTTTTTTTATAGTTAATGTAGAATTGATTAATTTTCAGTAATTATTACTGTTATTATAATTTCTTTCAAAATAATCCTAATATTTTTTCTTATTAAGTTATTTAACCAATTTCTTTTCATCTTATACTTTTTTTCGTATTCCTTATTCGTAGGATTATTTTTAAATTTGAAATATAATCTATCTTTTTCTTGTATATGGATAGCTAATTCGGGTGTCATCCAATCTTTTTTCAGTTTAATTTTATTGTTTGAAGTTGTACTATTTATTTCGTTATTTATTTATTTATATTGTCTTTCATATACACTTTTATATGACTTATTTCTTAATTTATAGAATTTATCAATATTAAGTATTACATTTGGACTATCATTATATTTAATAGTATTTTTATTAATTTCAATCATAATTTTCTTAAGGTACCCTGCCCAAATAACGCCACCTTAACATTTAAATGACTGTTAGTCTGGAAATAAGGTGTATCGAAACACGAAAATTATGACCAAGAAAGCTTAATCTTCTGTTTGAAGCATACCATAATGAACCATATGATAACTTTTACTGGAGAAGTATGAGAACTCAAATAAAAAAACTTTGCAAATTGGCGTTATTAGGAACACCTGGTCCAATTAACGCCACCTAAATTCTAGTAACTTAACTTATTTAAAATTAAGAATTATTCCATCATTGTAAACATTATTTGTACAAAATTACAGTAAAAAGCAACTAAATTTGACTTTCTGTAAAAAATAATAAAAAATCACTTGAAATTAACGCAGTCTTTCTAATCTGTAGCTAAAACAAAAGAGGAAATGTAAAAATTAATTAATTTCGGCATTTTCCGATTATAAATTCAAAATAATAAATAAGATAAAAATCTATATTTTCATGAAACATATTAGTAACTTATAACTTATGTCGTACGTAATCTATAATCGTATATGAAGACCATTAACACCACCATGGCGTTAAAGCGCTACTGAGCACATGGATCACACGATACACTTGTTTGTCTACAATTTCCGAATTTTAAAAATAATAGTTAACTTATCTACATAGAACAATCTTCAAGAATCAAGAAAATATATAGTTTTATATAGTTAATCTTTGCTGAACATTAAAAAATCTATATTTTATCCTACTTTGATATAGTAGCAGCCTTTCAGAACAAGTCCTCGACACGAAAAGGTGGAAATATAATTTCACTCGAAAATGTTGGTGGGCTGCTAGTAACTCACTTCAACACTAGATGGCATGTCGATGCAAACTACTTTAGTGCAGGACCGCCATCTCTTATATTTATGAAGATAGGTGGCGTTAAAGGTATACATGGCGTTATATGGCTGAGGTACCTTACAAAAAATGGTTTCGTTAAAGTATTTTTTTAATATTTATATGTATATTTGTTTCATTGTTTTTAATCATTTGAGTATTAATAATAATAATAATATTATGATCAAATATATCATTGTTTATTATATTAGCATATATGTTTGTATCTTTGATAAATGCAAAGTACTGATCTAAACATATTTTGGAGTGACTAATTTTGGTTCTACTGTATCTAGTAATTTTGTTAACATAACTAGTTAATCCATAGTAAATTTCCAAATATTTTAATGTAGAATAGGAGCAATTAGGCTCTATAATATTAATATTCATATCAACCAAAATTATTAAATTTTTATTAGTATTTATTACTTTATTAATGATTGAATCAATTTCACTCAAAAAGTTCTCTTTATTTGCATTAGGGGAGCGGTATATGACATATTATAAATGTACATACCATAATTCTTCTTCGTCTCACTCCTTCTAGATATATAATTATTAAACATCATCATCTTCTCAACACCACAAAATAAATGTAAAATTAAAATACATTTATTTATAAAGCGAATTTTCGAAGAGACATCTCACTTCTCTTCTTCTTCAAGGTACAATAATATTATTTATAACAAATATGGGAAAGCGAAGGCGTGATAGTTACAAAATCCCATTCTATTAACAAATCACTTTAACAATTCATCTCATCTCCTTATGAAAAATGTCTCTTCGAAAATTCGGTTCATAAATATATGTATTTTATTTTAACATTTATTTTATGATGTTGAGAAGATGATGATGTTTAATATTATAAAATTGAAGAGATGCTTCGTTTCAAAAGCATTTGAAGCTTCACTTTTAAAATATATAATATTTTGGCAATTAGAAATTGCTATGAGATTCTTAAAAGTCAATTTCTTTTTCAATTTGTGTTTTGAGAAATTCAATCTAATTTGACAGAAGAATATAAAAAAAAAAAATCACAAAAATCATAATTACAGATTCAGCTTTCTTTTTGTCTTAAAAAAAATAAACAAAATAAGAAAGATCTCCCACACATCCTAAATGTAATTAGTTTCTTTATTTTATTTTTAACTTTAAATAAAAAAAAATATCAATTGATGTTCTATAAAATGCTAATTACGTTCTGTTTTACGATAAGTTTAGACGTTATTATAACTAAAACTAATGATGATATTATAACTAATGACTAATTAAAAGATTTTGGGGAAAATGAAAATACAAAGCCTTCACTTATAATTTAAAAATATTAGATTTTTAACTACAATAGTATTAGAGATGTTAAGTTATTGAGGGCTGGAGTACCGAAATAACGCTTTGAACGTTTCTGTAAAAATAAAAAAAACCAAACACGGACCGAACAGAGAGTAGCACTCAAACGATGTCTACGGTCATCTTGATTCTCATTCCCAGAAGATGACTTCCATGACGGAGTCCGAAAGCTTGGACAACTCCAAAATTCTTGCTTGGCTGGAAACCCCAGAAGAATCCTTTAATGTTCTTCGGGCAAGAAAGTTTAGTTTTATTTGGATATTCGACAGTTTAATTCTATTTTAGCTAGACTGTGCTAGCCCACACATCTCCAATTATAAGTTATCTTTTTCCAGGTCTAAATTAGAAAGATAGTTAATTGCACTTAAAAAACACTAATCCAATAACAGGTATTTGTTGATTCAGGATGTTTATATGAGCGCTATATATGATTCAAATTTCTTGTTTTTCCTAATTTTGTTCCTACATCTTTATATGATCTTTTGTCCAAAAGAAATATTCACGCAAAGAAATTTTCTAGCTCCCACATACTTATAGATCACATAAGTAGATGTGGTGTAGTGAAAAGGATAAACATAATTAAAGATTGAGCGTTCACTATATTCTTGATTAATAGAGGTAAATTTGCAAAATAAATTACAAGTAATTTTTAAAACATTTTGTTTATTTTATTGATTCTAATGTCAGGAGAAAGGAGAAGCACAGAACAATCAGAAAAATCCTTAGTCAGATACCGAAAAAATGGGAAATTCAATTTTATTTCGAAGGAATAATTTAACTTGTGGCATTTCTGCAATATTTCATGTCCTAATCAAAGCTGAACTAAGTTTCTTTTCAGCTCATCAAATTCGAATTGAATCGGTCTGTGTTTTAGGTGTCTTGCAGCATCAGCACTGCGGTATACGGAGCAACAATGTTTCAAGTCCATTGCAACTGCCTTGCTGAAGTAGCATTATGCAACGGTGACAGCAATAACATCCCAAGTAACGAATCCAGATAGTTTTTCTTATTTATCTCAAAATAAAGTTACTTCGACTTGGGACGTTCTTGCAAGTTAGACCGACTCAATTTTCATTTCATGTCTATATTGTACCAAAGAAAATATTTGTTTGTCTGTAATTCTCAGCAAGTATAATCGAAATTAATATATTATTCATTAAAAGAATGAATACTGAATTTTAAAAATTATATTAATAATCATTGTCTCTGATTAATATTGTTTGAAGATATTATATTGAAATTAGTGAAAGTTTTTAATGAAATCGAAGGTAATGGTGTCTTCAATAGTTTCTTATTCTTACAGTCATCTTGAAAATCAGAATGTAGTGCTATTTGTTTTTCTTTTTCTTTTTTTCAAGCAATGAATCTTTTTGTAATCCTATATTATGCTGTATCTCTCGAAACCACCTCCATCATTCTGACTACTTGAATCATCTCATCCTGGTGATGAAAAGTTTTCGTGAATGTAATTTCGGTACTAAGAGACAGCTTGGATTGAATGTTTGTTTTGTGGATTGATATTTGTAAGTGTTGGATATGAATTTGATAACAATTCAGGCTGTTGAGTTGTTGATAAGTTAGTATGTTCTTCTAGAAATCGTTTAAGACTTTCATTTTCACAAATTATATCGATTCCTCTATAAGAACAGACTTAAGATATGATAATTTAGAGCGTAATTCATTGATGAAGCCCAAAGAAATAACAAGAGAATATCGGGAAATTAATTCTAAACTTTTTTTTAAAAAATAAATACTATGAAAGCTTATTATTCAAAAAGACGGAATGAAAATCTGGTTTCTACTGAAAATAATTCTTAAGTAAATTTTATTTACAGAGAAACTCTCTTTCCCTTACAGAGAATAACTGAACTTTCTTGCTTAAAAAAAGGCACTTTCAATAGTTCCCCAATAAATTTTATTTTATTTACTTAATTTATAGAGTGTTCCATCACGAAGTCGACAAACTTAACATTAACATTTAAAAAATCTAATGTAAAATTTAAAATTAAAATTTTAAATAATCTACTGATTTAGTGATCTGAAATATTGTGGTAACATTCTTTTAAAACATACGAAACCCTAAAGTTAAGAAAAAAATGCCAATGTGTTTTTCTGATTTTATGATATACACCGGAAAGGCTTCAGCATTTGGTCTGTGTAATTTTAGACCAAAAGTTTAAGCCTTTTCTTAAATGTTCTGTGACATGTATAATAAAAATCTTAAAATATACATTTGTATTTTGTTTTTTAATTTTTTTAACAAGGTTTCTTTATTAAATCTGCTGATATCCTAATGAAGAGTCGTGAAGAAACACAGAAGTGAAGAATTAAAAGCATACTTCAAATTTCTTAATGTTCTAAACTTTTTAAAAAAAAAAACAACTAACAAAAGCTTGTAAGTCTTTAATGTTAAATTTTTTAATGTTTTTGTTCTGCCAATAGAAGAAAAATATATTAAGATATTACAATTCCATGAAAGTATGTTTTCTTAGAAGTCTTCCCAGATATGCAATCCGGGCCCTATGCAAATTTGTATACTAATGGGTACCTAAGTTAGGTATATGGCCATTGGGACGCTGGAGGTAAGGCTCCAACGTTTCAATGACTCGGGACTGAGATGAGATCGGGAAGTCAGTCCACCGCAAGCCCGCATGTAACCCCGGAAAAGAAACTCGGTACTCATTCTACAGAGGGCTGGATAGACCCTAGGATCCGTTTGAGGAGAATGGAGCGTGGAAAAACCCCCGATCTCCGCATCAACCACCAACCAGCAGCCAAGCGCCCTTATTCTACACTCTGCTACAGGCCCACAATGTATCTAATGCTCGATTAAATTATAGACTATCAGGTTAGTTGACTGTGTGAAAAGGTCCTAAAACGTTATCTCATGAATTTGCACTGTGAATTGTAATATGATTTTGTAGTTTGTATTTCTGATTTATATGGACTTCAAATTTGTAAGTTTGCGCAGTCATAGTCAACGATACTTAATAACATTTTTAAAAGTTTATCATCGCTCTTGCTTTTGTAATTTTAAGCAAAACAAAAAGTATTTAATCCCATCCAGGACACCAATTTCATTGTACCGGTGGATACATCTGCTTAGTGAGCCTCTCTGTACCTCTTTCAATTTATAACCTTTTCAATGATTGGGCATAAAATAAAACTTTTATTTAAAATGGTAGTTCAGATACTGTATAAAGCGGATATATTTCACGGTTCATGCAGTGATTATAAGTTTTCGTGAATGTGATAATGGTAATATGAGACAATGTGGATTGAGTGCTTGACTGTTGTGGATGTGAACGTGAAAACAATTCAGGTTGAGTTTGATAAATTAGTACAGTGGTACCTCGGGTTACGTACTTAACTCGTTCCAGAACTCGGTTCGTAACCTGAAACGTTCGTAACCCGAAGCATTGAAATCAATAAAATAGAGACGATCTGTTCCAATATGAAAGAATCGTTCCTTTTTATTAACATCCGGTCGTTTATCTGACAAAACGCAAAGAATACGTGTACTTCAAGAATACGTATTAAATAAAAAGAAAGAAAACAACCAAATAAATTAAATGTGAAATATTTACATTTAATAAATACATTACACAAATAAATACATTACGATGTCTTGTTTACATCGGAATAAGAATCATGTGGGCGCGGAGAGATACTTTCAGATGCTAGGTGAGACGCCTTTAGTGTGATTTGGCCCCGTAACTTGTAACTTTGTACTGTACGCGATCGTTTGTCTCCAACGTTAAATTTCTCTCTCTCACCTTCGTTCGTAACCCGAGGCACTGTTCGAAAAATTTTCGTTGTTGTTGTTCGTAACCCGAAATGTTCGTGACCTGAATCGTTTGTAACCCGAGGTTTCACTGTATTTTCTTCTAGAAATCATTTTAGACTTTCTTTTTCACCAATATAGTTATCATATTGAGTTCTCTATAAGAATCGACTTAAAGATATGAGAATTTTAGATCTTATAAATAAATATAACATTTAAAAATAATAAAAAATTATTATTTTCAAATGTTATATTTATTTAAACTAATAAATAATTTCTTTTTAAGGCATCGTTAAGAATTAACCTTTTTGATCAGATTTCATAATTTCTCACCAAATAAATAATTCAAGAAATTTCTTAACTACATTTCTTTTTTCATTTCTTATATATCCTTTTTTACTTCCATTTTTTTATTTTTAAATGAGACACTTTGTGTAAATAATGTGAATTGCAGAATTAAATTTTCAATAGAACAAGAACATAATAAAAAACTTCCTTGATAGATATTGAAATCAATACTATATAAGTTGAAAATTTACTTTATGTAGAAAGCCGTTTTTACAGGTTGTTGTTGAATTTCAACTCCTGTCATCCATTTAAACACAAAATTGGTGTTTTTAAAAAATCTTAAAGATAGATCTTCGTAAGAAATAGCTAATATACAGATTAGTGATAGTATACAGTTATTGAAGAATAATGATTATCTACGAAAATTATTTTTGATGAATTAAAGGAAGTTAAAAGAAAGTTCTTTGAAGAAAAAGGAAAAACTGAAGCAAAGAAGAGGGTAAAGAATATAAACAAGCTTTAGAGATATTTTACCATATTATAGAATGGTTTCGGAAAGAATTCAGAAAATCTTCAAGAATAAAAATATACAAATGATTCAAAAGTCGTTACGAAGAATTCGGAACCTATGTTCCAATATGAAATAACCTATAAGAAAAAATTTTCGTAAGGGAACAGTTTACAAAATTAGTTGTTTGACTTGTTGTCTTTCTTACGTATGAATGATAGAATCTTTTTTCATAGCGTACTACTTCAAAATCTAGATAAAGATGTTAATATTCAATCGGAAAGTTGTTTCAAATGCTTTGACTGACTTTATATCCTCAAGAAGAAGCTGTAAACAGCAAATTCTAGAAGCTCTAACGATTTCTCTTGTATTCTTGTAAAGTATTTCCTGCCTCTAGAATAGATACTCAGTAGCAAATTTTGAATGATTTCTATGACTGACAAAATGCAGCAACCAAGGAATAGCCCCACACTTCCTCCAATATCAGCAGTTAACTGCACAAAGGAATAAGTAGGATTTTCTTCAATAGTTTCCACCAAATTACCAAAGTAGAGTCTAATGAAATAGCTGCTACCACTTCCATGGTAGATTGGTACATTGCCCGGATGTTTATTTACATAAAACAGCAAGTCTTTCACGTAACTCACCACATCCACAGTCCTCAGAAGATATATCCTCATAAGTACTACGAATGAGCCGTTCATTTGGTCTACCTAAAGAACACCCTTTCAATTGAATAAGTTCTGAATGTATTATGCTGAAATGAAAACAGCAAAAGCTAAGTTAAAAAACGTGATTTTTTTTTAATGTACTGTTAAGTATTTAAGTCAATTATCAATGTTAAAAGAAAACACAAAACTTTAACTCTTCAATATTTCAATTCTCTGAACGAAAATTTTCTTCAGGAAACTTACAAATGAGAAAAAAATAACATCTTTCTTCCATTTCTGTTGATCTTGTTGTTCTCCTATAAAACTTCCGTCCTCCGATACCTTAAGGCTTTTATAAATTGAACTATCAGAGTCCTCCTACTTATTCATGATAGTAAAAGAAAACACAAAACTTTAACTCTTCAATCAAACTAGAAAAAAATAACATCTTTCTTCAATTCCTGAGGAAAATTCTCGTTCAGAGAAAATGAATTAATGCTCTAAGAGGCAATTAAAAATAACTTCCACTATAGAAATGGCGACAGATTCTGAATTCGAAAACTTTGTTATCAAACCAAAAACAAAAAAGATTAATACGTTGAATCACTGGGAAAAAGAGTCCAGAAAAAGAAATAATATATCTTCAAACGAAAACAATCAAAATATAAAATTTTCTGTGTTACACTTGAATATAAGATCAATGAGAAAAAACTGGAATTTGCTATTAATTAAAATTAAGAATATCAATCATCTAATAGATATCTTAGCATTAACAGAAGTAAATATTACAGAAAATGAATTAAAACTGTACAAAATAGAAAATTTCAAGATGATTGCAAAATAAAGAAATGCAAAAAGAGGAGGAGGTATTATTCTCTTCTATAAGAAAAACTTGATACCATCAAACATTGAAAACGACACAACTTTCTTCGAAAATTTATTAGTAGGATTTTCAAATAAAACACAAAATATTAACATCTTAGCCATATATAAACCACCAAACACAAAGAAAGATTGATTTACTGAAGAATTAGAGAATCTGTTTATTAAAAATGAAAAAATATTGAACAACTGCCCATCTATACTAATTGGCGACGTAAATATAGATCTTTTCAAAATGAATAAAAACAATGAAGTACAGAAATACCTAAAACTGATGTGCAAAAATGGTTTCAAAAATTGTCTATACGGAACAACAAGAAACAACCATACAATTCAAGGAAATACGAAAACAAATATAGATCACATCTTCATAAATAAACATGATATCGAAACACAAGGAATAATATGTAAAGAACGAATCTCTGATCACTATATAATAATTCTGGAGCTAACAAACTATCTCAAAAATAAAGATATAAAACCTCAAGAAATGGGAAATAATAGAAATAAATGCTGCATCAATGCAGAAAAATTAAACGAAAAAATCAGTAATCTAATAATAAGAGTGGAAAATGAAAAAATAACAGATCCAAATCTAATCTATAAAGAACTAATCAATGAGGTCAACAAAACAAAATTCACGAAAATTAACAATAAAAAAAAACAGGAAAAGTACTTAAAAAGAAAGCAAAAAGACTGGATTACAACTGACATAATAAATGAAATAAATAAAAAAGATAAGTTATTTAGAATGCACAAAAATAACCCAACAAATACAAATCATATGAACAACTATAAAAAAATTAGAAACAAATTAAATACAATGATAAAAAAGGTATTATTATAAAAACAGATTCAAAAATGAATGTAATACCACGAAAAAACAATGGGATGAAATAAATAAAATACTAGGCAAGAAAAAACAGAAAAGCTCAAACAAAGAAATAAAAAGCCTTATAAATTCCATGGAAGGAGACAGACGAGAAAAAATATTAGCAAATAAATTCTGTACACACTATAGCAAAACAATATCAAATAATTACATAAACTGTTCAAAGCTATTTACATCCACAGACTCCACAAACATGATCAGCAACACAATGGTTCTAGAAGAACCTACAATAAGTGAAATAAGTAATATAATAACAAAATGAAAAAAAAAATCAATGGGCATTGACAATTTAAATATAACAACAATAAAACAAAACATGATATTTTCTCATGTAATAACTATGATAATCAAAAACATTAAATCAAAGGGAAAATACCCAACAGACTTAAAAATTGCTAAAATTATCCCAATATTTAAATGCGATGACTATAAAAACCTTACAAATTATAGACCTATCTCCATACAACCAGTAATCGGAAAAATATTAGAAAATTATATTTCTTTAAAATTGACCACTTATCTAGGAAAATATAATATAATAAACACAGAACAATATGCATATCAAAAAAACAAAAGTACAAAAATCCTACTCGAACAACTAAGCAACAATATCAATGACAGCCTGAATAATGGTAAATTCATTCTTCTAATATCAATAGATCTGAGTAAAGCATTTGATTCTATTGATCTACAGATTCTTTTCGAGAAATTGAATAGATTGGGAATCAGGGGTGTAGTATTGGAAGTAATAAAAGATTATTTTATAAACAGAAAGATCTGTGTATCGATTGAAGGTAAAAAAGTAACAAAAATGTAATAAAGGCAGGTGTGCCTCAAGGCTCAAATTTAGGACCACTTTTGTTTATCCTATATATAAATGACATATTCGAAATAATAAAACATTGCATTAATAAAACAAATACATATATACGCAGACGATATTCTAATATATACAGCAGATAAAAATGAGATAATAAATCAAGAAAAACTACAAAGTGACTTCACTGAATTACAAAAATGGACACATGACAACAAACTAACAATAAATGAGAAAAAAACAAAACTTCTATGCATTCATCCAAAAAAACTACTGCCTAAATCAGAACCACAAATTTTTTTATCACAAACACCACTGTTTACACAAAAACGAAAACTGCAGCAATTGCTTTAAAGTGCAAAATGTAAAGACAATAAAATGTTTAGGGATAACAATTAACAACACCTTCACATGGCATGATCATATAAATACAATATGCAATAAACTAAACTCCTTATTATATATTTTTTATCATATAAGAAACGTTCTACCAACAAAAATTAAAATTCTAATATACTATGCACTTATAGACTCAAATATAAATTACGCAAACGTCATTTGGGCAAACACTAATAATACAAACGTCAAAAAAATAAACAAAATCCCACCCAAAACACTTCGTGTAAAATAAGTTACCAAGACTCACATGCTCATAATGCTTTTACTGTTAAAAAGATATGAGA
>JAFIDM010010028.1:69539316-69551339 GCA_023159025.1 Thereuonema tuberculata | reverse complement strand
TCTCATATCTTTTTAACAGTAAAAGCATTATGAGCATGTGAGTCTTGACAACTTATTTTACACGAAGTGTTTTGGGTGGGATTTCATTTCTTTTTGTAAGATGAGATCTGATAACTTTTTAACAGTGAAAGCGTTATGAGCATGTGAATCTTGGCAACTTATTTTACATGAAATGTTTTGGGTGGGATTATCTATTACAACTAAATTTAGTTTTAAGATTATTTAGAAAATGGATTTTTTTTCTATACCCTACTTTTCTGTTTTTCTGTTGGTCAACTTGTATATTCAAGCTGTTTGAACTTTGGAAGAAATCACATTATTACACAGTATTATTTAGGCCGAAGCATTGAGGGTACGACGTATTTCAGATCTTAATAAAATCCAAAGTATAAAAGCTAGATAAATGAAACTTAGCGTATTTCATTAGTATGGTAACTGCATCTTATCCTGAAAATTTGAGCTCTCTAGTATTATCCAGGTCGAAGCTATGAGGGTTCGATAATACATAACCAGACCTCCTCTTTATGAAAGGTTGGAATGTGAAAGTTACGGATTTCTTAATTTTTTTGTTGTTTGTATGCTAATCCTAACCTGCATACCAAATTTCAGCTTTCTAGGACTTCAGGAAGTACCCTAGAGGTTTTGATGATCATGAGTCAGTCAGTCAGTCAGTGAGTGACGGAATCGGCGTATTTTAGGTATTAATAAAATCCAAAGTATAAAAGCTAAATAAATAAAACTTAGCTTATTTCATTAGTCTGGTAACTGCATCATATCCTGAAAATTTGAGCTCTCTAGTATTATCTAGGCCGAAGCTAGGAGGGTTCGAAAATACGACGAAACACTTCCAGAAAAGGTACGTAGTGCCCTTCCTGCCTTCGGCTCGTCTTGGCGGGGGCACTGCCGTGCCCCCAGATACAGAAAAAAAATTTCAAACTCTTACTCTCACCAAAAATCTGGAATAATAAAGAAAAAAGAATAGAGCAGATAAAAAAATATAAACTACTCAATGCATCACAAAAATTCATTATAATCTAATGATCAACCATTTCTACAAAATCACAGATAATAATATAAGCAAGCAACCAACAAATTACAATCTAAGAACAAGAAAAAAATTAACATTAGAGTACCCATTCATTAACAATAAGTATGGTGAATGAAATATAAATTATATACTAGAAAAGATGTATAATGAGTTTGATCTAAAAACGCTAACAAAGAAAGACAGAATTTCTGCAGTCAAAAAAGACGTAAGAAATTGGATTATTGAATATATAAAAAATTAAAAATACAAAAAATTAAAAAAAAATAAGAAGAAGTCTTGTTTTGTCTGGGTATTTTGTATGTCTGTACATTTTGCTCGTTGGCTATTTGACCCAAATAGCCATCTTAAAACGATGTATATTTCTTTTGTTTATTTCTTTTAGTTGTATTATATTAAATAATTGTTGTATAAGTGTAAAGGTTTGTAAACGACAGCAAAACTATGAAGCTGTAAATATATTGTATGTATTTATTTGTTGAATGTTTTACATGTATTTTATGCTTATCTCATAGGTATAGATATAATAGTCCAACGAACAGAGATCAAAAAAGGGGGGGTTACCTTACAAAAGGTCCGGTATTTCTAATTTTTTGATATGTTATCTAGGATGGTTAAAAAGTGTTTAAAATGCAAAATGCACAATTCCTGCCCCTCCGCGCCCGCCACCATCTTAAAAAAAAACAAAAAAAATCGGCACTTTGTTTAGATTTTCGCTTATATCTTTTGTTTGGTGCATTTTAGCGACACAAGAGGTCTACTCAATACAATTTCCTACAATTTAGTTTTTAAATTTTGTTTCTAGGACTGATAGTTACGGAGATATGCACGTTTTGAAAACAAAAAAAAACACGCACTTTTCGGAAATTTCTCAAACTCCGAACTTCAGGACGCTGTAATTCAGGTATGGCCTATTCTAGGGAAACAAGTATCAGAATAAAATGTGTAGGGAATTTAATTACCTACAAAACGCATGTATAATTTTATGAATCAACCCTACGGAGTGTGGGGTAAAAACAAAATCAAGAACAACGGAATATGGCGGTTTTTGCTATTGTGACGAACTAGTCCAGCAAATAACAGATCAAAGAGGGGGGTACCTTACAAAAGGTCCGGTAGTTCTAATTTTTTGATATGTTGTCTAGGATGGTTAGTAAGTGTTTAAAATGCAAAATGCACAATTCCTCCCCCGCCGCGCCCGCCGCGCCCGCCGCGCCCGCCACGCCCGACGCCATCTTAAAAAATAAAAAAAAATTGGTACTTTCTTTAGATTTTGGCTTATAACTTCGTTTTGGTGCATTGTAGCTACAAAAGAATTCTACGCAATGTTGTAGAAAATACAATTTCCTACAATTTAGTTTTTAAATTTTGTTTCTAGGACTGATAGATACGGAGATATGTTTGTTTTGAAGAAATAAACAAAAACGCACTTTCTGGAAACTTGTCAAACTTCAAACTTTAGGACACTGTAATTCAGTTATAGTCTATTCTAGGGAAACAAGTATCAGAATAAAATGTGTAGGGAATTTAATTATCTACAAAACGCATGTAAAGTTTTTTGACCCTACTGAGAGTGGGGTAAAAAAAATCAAAAACAACGGAATATTATGGTTTTTGTTATTGTCACAGTATCTAAAAAAAATCACCAATTACCTTCCAGTGTTGGCTTGAAATTGGAGTGTATACCAACCCTACTTGAGTTTCTGACATGTTACAGCGCAATGCTCATGAGGCAGATACTGTTTCACTGGAATACCTACTGGTTAGAGCGGATGTTCAATTTAAAATATCCCACCAACACAGCAGATACATTTTTTAAAGATGCATGTATGTAAACAAAGTAAGAACAAAAGGCATTAATAATCATACCAAAATCGATATTAATTGAACTAAAACTGAAAAAGAAAACAAATTTACATCCGCTTCGCTCGTTTCATAGGGGGTGAGTTAATGAAGTCGGAGTCTTCATTTTCGTCAAATGGCGAAGTTACTCGATCGTCGTCGACGAGGACCTCATTCCTGTTGTCACATTCTTGGCCAGCACAGAATTTGCATAGGGCGGAACAATTGAGGCCCGCCTTTCTACAGCCACACGCCCCAATACAGCCAGTTGTACATCTGCATGAGATGGTCTTAAGCAGGTTTGGAGGAGCAGCGTCGCTACTCATCCTGATGGGTTCCAGTCCTCGAGCTCCTCTACACCAGCCCCACTCGAGGGGTCTTTGACAATCCCCATCCACTCCATGACCGGCTGGTATGAACTCAGACAGTGGAAATGTGCTGCGTCAGTGGTCGGAGGTAGTTTAGCCAGATTGAGCTTGGTGGTACTGGTCATGAATTTGCTGTGGCGAAGTGACTTAATGACTGTTCGTTACTGCCACCATACAGGGATACCAAGATTTTCTCCCCTGCTGCTGAAATTTCGTGGGGAGAGGCAATAAGGTCCACGAACCTCTTCGCCTGCTCCAGTAATGATGGGTCTTTCCTAAAAAGTCGGCAGAATTTATTCTTTCCAAACCCAAAAATGGTTGAAGTGGTGTCGGAGCCCGATATTGCGTGCAGGAGCAAGATACAGCCTGTGGAGTTGAACTTGTAGGAGGAGTTGGAGTAGATTGCGTCTGGCTGTTTCCCTCTCGCTGGGTTTTTGAGGAAGACATTGCTGACCGCAGGTGTTGTGCCAGTCAGCAGGACGAGTAGGTCAATGTCTTCACCGATAATGACGACGGCGTCGTACGTGGGGGAGAGGCATTTAGCTGGGGCAACTATCAACCTGTCAGCATCTTCAGTTTCATGGCAGAAACTGAAGTAGGGTTTGTATACACTCCAATTTCAAGCCAGCACTGGATGGTAATTGTTGATTTTTTTTTTAGATACTGTGTGCGTCACAATAACAATAACCGCAATATTCCGTTGTTTTTGATTTTTTTTTTTACCCCACACTCCGTAGGTCAAAAACTTTACATGCGCTTTGTAGGTAATTAAATTCCCTACACATTTTATTCTGATATTTGTTTCTCTAGAGTAGGTCATAGCTGAATTACAGCGTCCTAAAGTTTGAAGTTTGACAAGTTTCCAGAAAGTGCGTTTTTGTTTATTTCTTCAAAACAAACATATCTCCGGAGCCAACAGTCTTAAAAACAAAATTTAAAAACTAAATTGTAGGAAATTGTATTCTCTACAACATTACGTAGAACTCTTTTGTACCTACAATGCCCCCAAACGAAGTAATAAGCCAAAATCTAAAGAAAATACCAATTTTTGTTTTGTTTTTTTAAGATGGCGTCGGGCGCGGCGGGCGCGGCGGGCGCGGCGGGCGCGGCGGGGGAGGAATTGTGCATTTTGCATTTTAAACACTTACTAACCCTCCTAGACAACATATCAAAAAATTAGAACTACCGGACCTTTTGTAAGGTACCCCCCTCTTTGGTCTCTTATTTGCTGGACTAGTGCGTCACAATAGCAAAAACAGCCATATTCTTTTGTTCTTGATTTTGTTTTTACCCCACACTCCGTAGGGTTGATTCATATAACTATACATGCGTTTTGCAGGTAATTAAATTCCCTACAGATTTTATTCTGGTACTTGTTTCCCTAGAATAGACCATACCTCAATTACAGAGTCCCAAAGTTAGAAGTTTTACAAATTTCTGGAAATTGCGTTTTTTTTTAATTTTTTTAAAAAAGTGCATATCTCCGTAACTATCAGTCCTAGAAACAAAATTTAAAAACCATATTGTAGGAAATTGTATTCTCGACAACATTGCGTAGAACTTTTTTGTAGCTAAAATGCACCAAACAGACGTTATATGTGAAAATCTAAAGAAAGTATCAATTATTTTTGTTTTTTTTTAAGATGGCGGCGAGCGCGGAGGGGGAGGAATTGTGCATTTTGCATTTTAAACACTTACTAACCATCCTAGACAACATATCAAAAAATTAGAACTACCGGACCTTTTGTAAGGTAAAACACCTCTATTCGTTGGACTATAAGTAGTTTATAGCTTAGAGTTTATTGTAGATTAACAATGTTTCATAAATGAAATCAAAAAAAAAAAAAAAAAAAAAAAATTTTAAAAAAAATTCAACACCATTTTGGCAATTACAAAATTACAAAAATGTTTATATAAAAACAAATATTTTCAATATTTTATTAACTGTAATAAAACAGCACCTGTTGATAGGAACTAACGGTTCCTAACAGGACTGAAATTGTAATCACCTTAAAAAAAAAAAAATATTGAAGATTAAAAGATGTTTGATTAAAGAGTTAAAGTTTTGTGTTTTGTTTTAATATCATGAATAAGTAGAAGGACTCTGATGTTTCAATTCAATTATCAATGTATTTAAAGTAACAGGAAATCCAGGAATATGTTTTGATGGCTTAAATATATAGTACTGGCTAGAATTCAGAAATTTTTTTTATGCCGTTCAAACGTCATTTCACACTAACAATCCACAATTAAGAGAACACTGTTGCTTTGAAATTTCAATGATAAATTTCCGCTTTCTGTTTATCTACTCAAGGTGATCATAATTAAACTTGCCTATTCACAGCATTCTGTAGCTGTAACCAATAAGCGAATTGATACTAATTTTTTTTTTCAGGTTATTCAAAGAATCAGGAAAAGGATTACGTAAAATAAAAAAAAAGGCTCAAAAATGTTTCACTACGGGGCACTTTACAGCAAAAACCATGAAAAAAATCACAGCAAATAACTAAAACCAACCTAAAATGACATTTTAAACTTTTAATTTTGAATTTATCAACAGTTACGAATAAACTTAGTGAAAACAATGTCAGATTTGACACTGCAATGAACGATAACGCAATCTTATTTGCATAAACACTTGCATTGTAGAAGAAAAAAATGATTATAACTAGTGAATGCCAGTCTAATCAGCTATGATGGCTATTACTTACCGGATCATGCTTTACTTGTGAAGGTTTTTAATGAACGCCATGGTAATGCTGTGGCTGCTGTTCGTGAATTTTACTGTCGTTAGAACATGCGACGCGGACCGAAGCCTGTTCAACTTTGAACCCCATGGTAAGTCGATTCGAGAAAACTGACTCATTAAGAGTTCAACCAGGCGGATGACGCAAGCTTGTCACTTGAGAATTTGTTAAAGATATTGCGACTGCTGTTGTCAAACAGTCAGGGACTCATGTTTTTGGCGCTCTGTAGTTCTCGTGCAGTATCAAGGCAGTGAGACGTTTCGTTTGGCATAGTGTGGAAGATATTGTGACAGTTAGCGTATTTTTTTCAAACAAACACCAGCTACTGGCTGCCGACTACAACCATCGACTCACCTTTGTATTAAGCGCTGTTGTCAGAATGGAAGTTGATGTGTCGTGGTCGTGGAATATCCTGTAGAGCGACGAGGCATATTTTTATCTTCATGGAACAGTTAACACTGAAAATTGTCGCATTTGGGCCTTGAAAAATCGTGTTTTGTAAGACCGTCTGGTATGGATTCATTTCCACATTTGTCATCGAATCATTCTAATTCGAAGAAGTTGCTCCTAAAGGCCTGTAACATCATGAGATATCATGACATGCTCCAGAATTTTCTTGTACCCAACGGACGGGCATGTGAAATATCTTTCGCATATCAGATAAAGTAGAATAAGCTGTAGTATGGGTAAAACCTTAGCGACTCTTTGTGCAATATTTACATGACGTGAGAGACTGTTGTGCAATGTGCGAATCATTAGAAAGCTTAAAAACGGCCATGGTCACAACTGCCTTCTAGAACAATCTGTGGCCTCCACGAACGGCAACACCACTGTGCGGCATGGACATGAACACGATGAGGTGATTGATGAGATCTTGGGGAATGCTTCGCCACTCGTGAAGAAGGCTAATCTCCAGCTTTGGAAGGTGATGGAGGTGTAATGCATCTAGCAGCAATGCGTCTAACAAGGTCATCCCGGACATGCTCAATGGGATTTAAGTCTGGTTAGCAAGCTGGCCACTCCATCCGATTGGTGGCTTCTTCTTGCAGCTTATTGCCCACTAACCGAGCTGGTGTGGGAACGAGAATTATCGTCCATGAAAGAAAAGAATCAAAAATGGCTTCAGGATACGGCATGACAATAGAATAGAGGATCGCTTCTCTATACCTCAGGATTATTAATCTACCATTTCGTTTGAAGTGGAGGTCAGTACGTCCATCAATACTGATTCTTGCCCGCACCATTAGCCTACCACCACAATATTGAGATGTTTCTTGCACAAACGAGGGGTTATTTCGTGTTCCACGTTCCTGAAGATTAGGATTCATCAATTCTCAGGCTGGAGACTGAATCGCGACTCACCGGAGCCGACACCATTCGGCGTGCCTCTAGTCGAGATATTCCTCCACCTAGTTTCTACGGTGAAGAACAGTGCTATGCGTTTAATGGGACACATCATGGACATACGTGCATAGATGCCACCTTAACAAAAGCGATTGGGAATAGTTTGAAGTGACATCTTGTGTCCTGCTGAGGTTTGAAGAGGCCGTTGTAGTCCCATTGCATTCTGCCGACTATTCCGGCGGGCAGTTAACGAGATGTAGCGGTCATCCCCTGCTGTCTTGCTTTTGCCTTCTTGGAACATTTCCTTCGTTTAATTTAAATTGGACCACTTAGTAGGGAAATTACACTTTGAGACACTATTGGCTACAGCTACCTCTCGCTGTGTCTGCGCAGCTTCTATTCTTTCTATGGCTCTCCATGCCATCGATTCTGGTAAATAATGCTGTTGCGGCATTGTACCACCTGCCCACTTGCCGAAACTAACTTTCACATTGTGCACGGACGGCTACTGGAGTTCCTACAACTGCGCACTTCTCCCTTCGGACCACCTTCTGACATCACCAATGCCTGAGTCACGTATCTAAGTGAATGAAAATTGCTGATTCCACTTCAGGAAGGAATAATAATCGATTATAGTTCATACTGTCACAGCATCCTAATGATATTTGCCGTGATTCCCTAATTGTTTTGACCAATATACATTATGTAGATAACAGCTATTAATTAAATATCTATCTATCTTATCTTCAAGCATTTTATTCATTTCTTTTTCCGAATTTCTCAATACTATAATATCAGCTGCAAATCTTATGCAATATATCTTTTTCCCATTTATACTAATTCCTTTAGTTTTAGCTTTCATAGTTTGGATTGCCTTCTCGATGTATAGGTTAAACAAATATGGAGAAAGTCGGCGTCCCTATCTTACTCCTTTCTTAATTTTCGCTTCAGTTGTTGCCCCATTGAAGTGAATGAGTATACTTTGACCCTTATATAATTGATAGATAAATCTTCTATCTTTCCAATCGAATCCCTTCTCCTTCATAATTTTAAACAATATTCCCATCTCACTCTATCAAATGCTTTCTCTAAATCTATAAATCTAAAATAAACTTTCCTATTCCTTTCCATACTTCTTTCCAGAATCATTCTCAAAGCGCAAATTGCTTCCCTAGATCCTCTACCAGCACGAAAGCCAAATTGATCTTCATCTAGAAATTCATCAATTTTCCCTTTAATTCGGTTTTTGACTATATGTAGAAGGATTTTAGAAACATGTGATAATAGTGAAATTATTCTATAGTTGGAACATTCATGTGTATTTCCTTTTTTTGGTAGTGTAATAGTTCTGCTTTCCACAAAATCCTTTGGTAATTCACCGGATTCGTAGCATTCATTGATTACATTAAACAATTGTGTTTTTGTTCTATTTCCCGCATTTTTTAAAAGTTCAATAGGTATGTTATCAATTCCTGTGGCCTTTCCCTTTTTTATATTTTTAAGAGCCTGTTCAAATTCTTCTATCATAATTGGTGGACCAAATTATCTTTTCTGATTGTACAATTTATACTTTCAATAAATCTGTTATCATTTTCTCCATATTATCATCATATAATTCTTTTACATATTCTTTCCATTTGTCACAGATTTCCTCATTATTTGATAAAATTTTGGCTTTTTTATCTTTGACCATAGTTGATCTCGTTTTTATGTTTGGTACTGTATTAGCCTTTTATTTTTATAATAGACTATACTTTATCTTGCCTTCCTTTCCTTATATCATCTTCAATGTCTTTA
This sequence comes from Thereuonema tuberculata, assembly GCA_023159025.1. Taxonomy (NCBI): domain Eukaryota; kingdom Metazoa; phylum Arthropoda; class Chilopoda; order Scutigeromorpha; family Scutigeridae; genus Thereuonema; species Thereuonema tuberculata. Next base: position 69,542,196 of record JAFIDM010010028.1, on the reverse strand, counting down.
GTCATTTCTTTTGTCTATTTCTCTTTTTGATTCCTAGATTTATTAGTTATTTCGTTTTTAATTCTCTTATAACTTTCTATATCCTTTTTCTTTTTAAGTTTCTTTTTAAATTGGGGCTTAAAAATAAATACAAAGAAGACTAAAGTAATGATAGTTGAAAAAAAAACGAGAAAACGAAAGCAATTATAAAGATAGGAGGAAATAATATTGAACAAGTATCAACGTTTTGCTATTTGGAAAGCAATATTACAGACGATAACAGAAGTTCTGAGGATATAAAAAGAAGAATAGCTATCATGAAACAAGCATTCCAAAACAAAAGAAATATACTGACATAAAACCATCTGGATATTGAAACTAAAAAGGCCTTTGCAAAAAGTTTTTCATGGAGCATCCTGATGTACGGCTGTGAAATCTGGACGTTGGGGAAACAAGAGATTAATCGCCTTCAGGCAGCTGAGATGTGGATATGGAGGAGAGTGATAAAAACTAGTTGGACTGATAAGAAGACAAATCAAAAAGTTTTGAAAGAGGTGGAAGAAGAGAAAAAAATTATTACAGGATATTGAGAAAAGAAAAACAAAATTTTTGAGACATATGATTAGACATAACAGTTTTTTAAAAATTATTCTGGATGGGAAAATTTCAGGAAAAAAGGGAAGAGGAAGACCAAGAAGAAAATTCTTGGATGATACAAAGGGTTCTGGAATTCCGAAGCTATTATGAATTAAACAGAACGGCTGAGGATAGAAGAGCAGGGTTGCAACGACAAGGCGGTGCCTTTAGTACCTGACTGACTATCTATCTATATCTACATATATACAGTGGGATCTCGTACTACTGAACGAACGAACTTAATTCGTTCCACGAATCGGTTCGTGATATGAAAAGTTCGCAGTACGAAACGCGATTTCCCATAGGATCGAATGGGAAATAAATTACTTGGTATCGGATCCTCCACAAAAAAGGCCACCATTTATATAAATACGCTACTTATTCTTTTTCTTGGTTACAGGTTCATGCTGATGTCACCCCTCATTCATATTGATGATATTCATGAAGCTGGAAGTATGGCAAACTTTTAGCGATCCATCGGTTGTCGGAATTCACGCGAACCATGAAAGAATGTTGCACGAACTTGTTGCAACACGTTTGGACGGGACCCAACATTTCGGCGATCAATTGATTTATCTGATTTTACTTCAGTTGACGGCTAGCATTGGTGAAGTGAGTTTGATTTTCATGTCATCAAAGAGACTATATTAAAGTTCATCGAACTTTATCAAAAGAAAGAAATAATTTGGAATTCCAACAATAAAAATCATTTTAACAAATTGTTAAAAAATGTCGCTGGTCTGCAGGAGGCTTAATATCTCATGGAATACTTCAATTTGAACCAGTGTTCGTCGTATGGGCGTTCGCCGTACGAGGCCCCACTGTATATATATCTATATATATATGCTAAGTACAATAATGAAGACAACCATTTCTTTTTATATACCTTGAAATTATAAAAAATCTCCCTCACTAATTTCAGATTTCTGATTTTACTCCTCCTGTTTTCATTTCTCATCAGTATATTTAATCTCAGGGATTAGGCCTACATGCACAGAGTATAAAGCTAGAAACAGTAAGTGTGAAGGCGCTTTGGATAGCCTTGTAAAAAAATGGAGTTATACTTCTTCTTTTTGTTTTTTTTGGAAATGTTTTGGTTGGACGGTACAATATGTCTCTCAACTCAAAAAATTCATTTCGGGTCACGACTTCAGGCAATCACTAAACCAGATACAAACATTCTTTCTAATCCTGTAAATCTTAATCAATTTACTATCTTCCTTTCTTCTTCAGATGAAATAAAAAAAAAGAATTATGACTATTTCGAATGTTTTATTTTCTTTCTTAGTGCAAAATATTATGTTTTTCAGAGAACTGAAATAAGAAAGAAATCACTCCGTCTCATAATAACATTTCGTGAAGATTCCAAAAGAGAAAATTTCAAAACTATACTCAAGTTAATTACTTGCAATTAAAAATGTTTAACGTGCCTTTTATAATACTATATGCCGACTCTGACTACATTGGCACTAAAAAATTCCCAAATTTATAAAAATTAAAATAACATATGCATCGCACGTTTCCGAACCCCTATGAATCGGGTTCCATCTTCAAGAATTAAAAATCCCCTACCTTGATAAAAATATTCCCCCCTTTTTTATCGGGAGTCGTCGTTCATGAGAGGAGGCGGAATCATTTGCTGGGATCTTATATATACAATTTATCCCTGGTGGTCGGTCATTCAAACACAACGGAAGCAGCTGTCTGCTTATAAAGCGTCCGACGCTTCTAATCTTCTGAGTCCCCTAATTGTCATAGTAAATCATAATCCATATTCAGAGGCCCTGCTTATAACTACCTTTGGTTCTTATCATTCCTGACTCGTAAAACTCGCGCAAATATATGGGTTTTTTTTTTTAATTTCCTAAAACCTCCACATTTTGGGTATCCAGGGAATGTTCCGTACTTGCATTTGATCTTTTCAGCAATCTTTTCCTTCATGCAGTTGCGAAAACATTTGAATAACTTCCAAAATCGGTACACGGCTTGTTGATTTGATTTTTGATCTTCAGGTATGAAAGTTTAAAAAACAAGTGAATATAATTTTGTGCTAAAGCATAAATTTAAGGGCGACATGTAATAATAAAAAAATTTTAAAATAATAATAATAAAAAGGAAAGACAATAACGTAAGGAAAAATAAAAAAAAAGTTAGGAAAAAATAAAGAACATTAGGAAAATAAGAAAAAAAAATGGAAATGCCATCTCCAGAAAACTAAACTAATAAAGAAAAATACACATTAAAAATAAAGTAAATTTTCTGGAG
>JAFIDM010010028.1:69476256-69533424 GCA_023159025.1 Thereuonema tuberculata | reverse complement strand
AGGCTAAAATTTTTGTGGAGCAGCACCCCCCACTAATTTTAGCTCCGTCCAAATAGCAGTCCTTTAAGTTAACTGAAGTTTGGTGCACTCCGCCATAGGACTCCTGATATTTGTAGAGCTATAACTTTTCACTGAAAACGAAAAAGGTTTCATTATGAGCTCCTTATAAAGAAAACTCTAATAGAAGATTGACCAAGAGTTAAGACATCTGCGAGATCTTGGTAATTAAACTAAATTATCATCAGGAAAAATCGATCATTGACTTTGTACTGTCATTGATTTTTATAAATGTTATGATTATGTTAAAGCTTTTGATAAAGTACTAAGATGTATGTTGTGGGAAATAATGACTGACAAATTATTCGCAATCATTTAGCTACTCAATCATTACAGTAAGCCTGAATTTCTTTTCAAAAAAATAGTATTCGATAATGACAGGAATGGTAACAGTAAAACAATTGACAGATAATCAAGGTTGTCCAGCTGAAGATAGACTCAGCCGTACAAAGATGACAACTCTATCATCTTAGAACTTAAGATAGCAAAAAAACAAATCCTAGGACACTATTCTTTTTGCCGATGACCAAGCTGTATTCAGGGACACAGAAATTGAGCTTCCAATAAGCTTCGACTACCCATTATGAATGAATTTACTCTGAAAATTTTTTCTTCTAAACCAATATCCATAACGTAACAGGGTCCAAAACATTTACGATGCAAAATAGTTATCAATAATGAAAGCATGAGGAAGTTGCTTGAGGCAGCTTGAAGAACTCTGAAAACCAAAACGTAGATTTTCACACAACTAAACTTTTATATAGTAATGGCAGTTCCATTGCTAACTTAATATTCAATCTTAATGAAAAAATAAAGAACTACAAAATGAAATGTAGAATCATATCCTGAGAATGAGTGAAGAGAGATTCCTAACAATCCCCTTAACTATAAACCTGAAAATAGAAGTTATTAAAATTATAAATTGAAACTTACTTTCGATATAATTTATCTTTTTAAAACTTGTGTGTATCCATTATATGTGGTTCTGCTTTTAAATTCGCTAGAAATAAAGGCTTAATTTTAAAGTTCATTTTGAAAATAAATATATACTAAATGATAAAATGCTATTACTATTCTTAAGCAATGTTTTTATTACATTAGTCTAAATTTTTTTCAGTGTCACAGCTATGACGATCTTACTACAAGAGATTCTCCAAAGTGTAACATCAGTGTGGAAATTACAGAAACTTCATCTTATACCCGAAAATGCTCAACTATTTCATTTGGTTAGTTATTAAATATTACTTATGTGGAATTATATTAATTAATTACGTAAAATTATATTTATTTTAAAATACTATTTTAAAAATTATTTTAAACTTTTTTAAAATTAAATGCATTCATTTTTCAAGAACATTTTTTCAAACTATCTACTTCAAGAAAATACTCAAGAATATCTATTAATAAAATCGTTCTAATGGAACTTACCTTCCGATATTTTCAACCTTGTGGTTCATTATTATTAGAGATAAGTAGCAATCCTGAACTTTAAGTGCAGTTTATAGGCAGTAGAATTGTAACTCGACACATTATATGCTGCGTATTTCGTATAATAATGTAATGGTCACATGAGATTCTTTTCATGTCATAATTTTTCATTCCGACTAGATTTTTATATTTCTTGAATAATCTCTGTTTCTAGGAAGACAATTATATTTTGTATTTAATTCATGTTTTTTAGGGGATGCATTGAAATACGTGGGAGTCTACACATTTGTTTATGTGAAGGTTTCAATTGAAAGAGATTACACATTTACAAAAAATGGATTAAATAAATCATTCCATCGAAGTATTTTAGTAAGTTAAGCAATTGTGATTTTTAAGTTACTCAAAGTAATTTAAAACTTAAAACTTCAATTCTAATAAAGATTTGAATTTTTTTACTTCATGCATAAAATAATGTTCAATAATTCAATTAGAAACATTTTAATTCTTTGGTTCCAGTTCCACCTACATAACAAAGAAGAAATTCCAATGGATTCAATGATGCTCCATCGTCTGCATCTCCCTAAAGCTGGAGATTATGTTTTTTCTTTACGATACAGGACAGTAAGTTACATTAGAATTCTTTAGATTTAAGCAACAGAGTTTTAAAATACCGGGTGATCAAGAAATAACAGGAGGTGTGCGGAGCCCTGTAGCGTGTTATGTACTGGACGAAATAGAACAAAATTTGGTCATCATACACATTAAAGTATGCAGTTTCGAAAAAAAAAATTAGTACCAAACAACGTCGACAGGGGAAATTTTGGCGCTATGGTCGAAAAATGCAGCATGAAATTTCCATATACGGGTACTTTGTGACACGATATCGAGGATAAAAGGAGGAGTTGCGGGAATTCTAGTCATTCTGCAAGAACTCGCCCGTCGATGGCGTTGTCACTACGTGATCGTGCCTTATTAGTCAAGCTGTTTTATCAGCGGGATGAAAATGCCAATGCTGCTCTTCGTGAATACCAGCGGTTAAGACAGTTACGTAGAGGACCGACGACCATAACTAACTTACGAAGAATGGTTGAAAGATTTGAAAGAACAGGAGCACTTGGTGTGCCACCAGGCCGAGAACGTAAACATATCAAGCAGGAACAAATTGAAGAAGTTGCAACTGCCGCTCAGGATCAGGCGAAAGCTAATAAGCAAGGTACCAGCAGTTTAATATCACGACATACAGATATCCCGTTGTCGACGGTGCAGAAGATATTGCGTAAGATCCTGAAATTTTATCCATTTAAGATAACACCCATTCAAGAATTGCTCCCAAGGGACAGAAATACTCGATTAGAGTTTGCTTTGAGATTTTTTGGCTCGATTGGAAGTGGATGATGAGTGAGCGTGGCGGATATTGCGGAGCGATGAAGCTCACTGTCATATGCACGGTGATACCTCGTGTACCGTATGCAATTAGCTGTACATCAGGCTGGTGGTCACCTTTAGCCAAATTTGTTGGTTGCTATATTAAACGTTTTTCATTGGTATTTGGTGTGTTGTTATTTACTGTTTCCATTGGCAGTTATATACTCTTTTTTCACACATTATACGCTTGCAGCGCCAGAATTTCCCCTATCGGCGTTGTTTGGTACTAATTTTTTTTTCTTGACAAATCGAAACTGCATACTTTGATGTGTATGGTGACCAAATTTTGTTCTATTTCGTCCAGTACATAATACGCTACAGGGCTCCGAACACCTGCTGTTATTTCTTGATCATCCGGTAAGGCTTTATTGAGTTTTTAAACCTTCTTTTGTCTTTTAGAATAATGTTTTGGAATATTTCTGGGCATTCTGAAAAGAAGAAATCAAAATCAATTGGTTGTTTTTTTTTTGTTCTAAATAAAATAAAAAAATTAAAATATGGGCTAGCCCATATTTAGATTTTCTTCGATAGTCTGTATTTAGATCAGTTCGTAAGAAATATTAAGATCGGTTCCCGCCATTATCCTGTAGTTCTAGGCAATAAACAAACTATGCTACAACAAATTTAAAATGTAAGGATTGTCCTCCCAATGAATGATGGCCGCCCTGTTTTTGTGAGATCTGCGCATGTATCTTCGTTTAGTCTGGTCAGGCACGTCTGATTTAATGAAAGGACGCCGCCATTGTGCTAATCGCTTGTTACTTTGCTAAAGAACATTGTATTTATGAATAATATATATTTATTTTTTTATAAAAATACTTATTGTTAGCAGCTGGTATTGAAATAACGCTAAATAGTCGAGAGAAGTTTTAATTTGGCGTTCTTAACATATCTTTCTCAGTGAAAACAGACTACGTCATCCATTGTGACAGGAAAACATAATTGATCAGCTACCGGAAAGGCTGCGCAGTTCAAACTTCCGCCGGTCATCTTTCATTTTGAGGACAATATTATCATGTATTTTATAAATCGGCTTTTGATTCAATAGAATTTGATTAAGAAAATAACAAAACGTAGCTGTGAAATGTTTCAAGATCATGAAATAGGTTCATTGACACTTATCATCCTACTACATCTGAATTACTTGACTTTAGGCGAACAACTGTTTACTCATTTCTCTCTGTTACGCACTTTTACTTTATTTCCACTGCGTTGCAGTATTTCCGGTACACGAATACTTCTACTAGCCCATATACCCTAGCCTGTATTTGGACCTCCTTCTCTATTAATTACTGTAATTCTAAAAAATAAAAAAATAAAAATATGAAACTTACTTTGTGGGAGAAATCTAATTTTACATCGACTGAATCTTGAAAATAATTTAGAAAATTCGTATTTTTTCTGCATTAAAGAAATCTAAGTTTTTTTGTTATAATGCAGAAAAAATAGGAACATTCTAAACTGCTTTCGAGGTTCAGTCGATGTATAGAATATTCTATAAATATTGACCTGGAAGTGACAGGTAAAATTAATGAATGGCAATAAACTCAAAGCCTCAAAACATCAACACGTTAATAATTTAAGCATGTTGCTTAATTGCTATAATAATTTACTAGTCTGCGTTAAAACTCCTCCTCTGCATTGATTTTTGACTACCCGCTGATAATATGGACTTACTGTATTAAAATGAAACATTAATTTTAATAATTACTATTATTATTTACTACTTAGTATTAATTTTAACGTGTGTGTCTTCTAAATTAATGGGATGAAATCGAGGCCACCACACTATCAATTACAGAACAAAATTTATAAACTTAACAAAATAAACTACATTACTAGTACTTTCACAGTGTTGACACTGCTTCGTCAGGTGGACGGTTACAAATTTAAAAAAACAACAACATTGGAGTCGCAGGAGAACAATGGGTCACGTGTGTCAGGGTTCGTTCCATTTTCCATTCCGGAGGGAAGGGGTCGCTGCTTCGTTACGTCATCGCTTCGGGCCGCGCGTGTAAGGGGAGAAAGTTGTAAACTCCGAGATGAATGAAAGATAGCGTAGATTTTGTAGCATGAATGTGGGGGAGGGGGCGGAAGGTTATGCGTAAAGGTTTTAATCGAGAGAATGAATGACCAGAAAAAAGATTTATTAATTGAAGTGGAAGCGATTTTGTCTATGAAGATGCCAATATTAAGAGCCAAGAGGAAAGTTTATCAAGGAAAAGGTATAAAGGGAGTGCCGAGAGGAAGGGACGGGTGAAAGTAAGGAGGGGCTGGTTGCTTAAGGAAGCCATATTGGGGGACGTTACTGCAGACAAATTGTCATTGTGGTGATCCTCCTCCGTAAGGAAAGGGAAGATCGTAAGGTTTTAATCGAGAAAAAAAAATATAAAAAAATTGTTGAACGTTGGTTCAATGCGCATTCCATCTCTCCAGTTCGAAGTAGATTTTCTCCAAAGAACTCCACCAGATCTTCCAAATCTTAATTTCCAATGACTTTCCCATATCCTTCATTTCCCAGAATATAGCCCTTTCCCTCCACAACATTTACAACCCCTTACCTTAGGATACCCAGAATAGAAAATACTATGCCTCCATACCCTTCCACCCTTCAATCTTCCCCGCTCTTCAACGCATCCTGAAATCCCACAACATCATCCTCACCTCCCCCATTACTCTTTCTCTTAACCGGTTCTTGAGAGACTCCTCGTCACGCTCTATTCAGAAGGTACCCAAAGGGGTGGTCTACGCAATTCAATGCAGGTACCACCCTTGTAAATACATTGGTGAAACACGGCAGGAATTGAAAGCCCGCATGGGACAACACTCCTATGCCATTAAAAATAATGACTGCAATTATCTTACTGTAGGCCACCATAAAGCTCTGAACCATTCCGTAAACACGGAGCAACCCCAAATCATCTGCTATGAGAAGCGCACCTTCAAAAGGAAATGCAAAGAAAGCTTCTATATCCTTACGGACAAAGATTGCTACAATGATAATTTGTCCGTAGTAACCATCCCCCAATATGGCTTCCATAAGTAACCAGCCCCTCTTTGCTTTCACCCCTCCCTTCCTCTCGGCACTCACTTTATGCTTTTTCGCAGATTAACCTTCCTCTTGACTCTTAATATAAGCTTCTTCATGGGTACATCGCGTCCACTTCAATTCATTCTTCTTTTTGCTCATTCTTTTTAAACAATTTTTTTATATTTTTTTTCCTCGATTAAAACCTTACGATCTTCCTTTTCCTTACGGAGGAGGATCACCACAATGACAATTTGTCTGCAGTAACCTTCCCCGAATATGGCTTCCTTAAGCAACCAGCCCCTCCTTACTTTCACCCGTCCCTTCCTCTCGGTACTCCCTTTATGCCTTTTCCTTGATAAACTTTCCTCTTGGCTCTTAATATTGGCATCTTCATTGGCAAAATCGCTTCCACTTCAATTAATAAATCTTCTTTCTGGTCATTCATTCTCTCGATTAAAACCTTTACGCATAACCTTCCGCAACCCCTCTCCCACATTCATGCTACAAAATCTACGCAATCTTTCATTTATCTCGGAGTTTACAACTTTCTCCCCTTACACGCGCGGCCCGAAGTGATGACGTAACGAAGCAGCGACCCCTTCCCCCCCCCCGGAATGGAAAATGGAACGAACCCTGACACACGTGACCCATTGTTCTCCTGCGACTCCAATGTTGTTGTTTTTTTAAATTTGTAACCGTCCACCTGACGAAGCAGTGTCAACACTGTGAAAGTACTAGTAATGTAGTTTATTTTGTTAAGTTTATAAATTTTGTGCTATAATTGACAGTGTGGTGGCCTCGATTTTGTCCCATTATTTACTACTTTGTCATTAAAAAAATTGATTTATTTACTTGCCATTTAATTCAAATTTCTTAATATTTTTTTCCAAAAATATCTGGAATCTGATCCATAATGTAACCTAACATAACACAACATAAAATGGGAGGTACTATTAAGAACCTAACACTGCGGCCTCAAAAGGCCTACTGTGTATCCCAATGTCCTTAATTCTGCGTAAGTCCTAGGATTTTACCAATCTGTAGTGTTTTTTGCAGGGGTATTGTCACATAGTTTGAGGGATTGGGAAAACCCATACCTATCAACTTGTGTCTAGTGCTCGCCAGCGCTTCACACTCGCATAGTATGTGTGCTGGTGTTTCATCAGCTTTTCCACATTTTCTGCAAGTAGGATTTGAAACTATTTTTTATATTAAAAAGGTGTTTCATTAAGTGACAGTGACCTGTAAAGAGTCCTGTCGAGATTCTAGTCTGGTTCTTATTTAAACTAGTAAATAAGAACTACCCTGACTCTCTTTCTTAAAGGCTCTTTAATAAAGAGCTTTGAGTGTTTCTGCCCTGGAAGATTACTCCAATAGGTCTTTTGCTGTCTTCTTGCCTAGTCCCGAATTCCAGTTTTAGTGGTTTCAATAGAGATCCCACAGACTGGTTCAGGTCCAATGAACATGGTTTCAGCTCCTTTTTTTGCTAGTTGTCTGCTAGCTCATTACCTTCAATACCTTTATGTCCTGGTACCCATATTAGGTTTACCCAATTATGTTCAGCAAGACTATTAAGGGTTTGCTTACATTCCCATACTAATTTAGAATTGGTATTAGGAGAATTCAGGGCTTTAAGAGCTGCCTGACTATCTGTAAATATATAGGTATTTCTATTTTTATATTTACGTTTTATATTTTCATAGGCACATTGTAGAATGGCATATGTTTCCGCTTGGAATGCTATTGAGTACACCCCTAGGCGTAGACTTATGTCCATCCTTGTTTTCATTCTTCTGATTCCAGCTTCGGTTTTTCCATTATGTTTAGAACCATCTGTATACCAGATTATTCCATTGACATCGGTGGTTTTTTTTGTCATTTCTCCATTCATCTTGGCAAGGAATGATAATGCGGAAAAGTTTTTTAAAAGATTTTCTAGGTATCATTTTATCAGAGTTCATTTGTAAAAATGGTTTATTAGAAATGTCCCTAGTTAGGGCTGCATGTCCCACTTTACAATAATGTGGTTTCCACAGATTATTAATTTTAAGTCTATGTATGGACTAAGTCTCTTGCCTCTGCTTCAAGTGCCAAATGAAGAGGGGGTAAATCAAGAAGGACCTCCATACTGGCAGTAGGGGTTGTTCTCATAGCACCAGTAATGCCCATACATGTTAGTCTTTATAAGGTGTTCAGTTTGTTCCTGCTTGTAAACAGTTTACCTTTAGTCCACCAAACTATAACTGCATATAATATAATGGGTTTAATAACCATTGTGTAAATCCAATAGATAACACTAGGTTTTAATCCCGATGTTTTTCCAATAGCATTTCTACAAGACCAGAAGGCTTTATTGATAGTTTTACTAATTTGGGAGTTCCAGCTTAGTTTAGAATCTAGGGTAATGCCCAGATATTTAACTTCCTTGGATAGTCTAATGTTCTTGTTGTATAGGATAGGTTCTGTAAGACACACCAAATTCCTTTTCTTAGTGAAAGGAACAAGAACCGTTTTATTGGGATTAACTGATAATATAATATTATCACACCAATTTTCTACAGTACTTAGTCCATTTTGCATTAGACCCGAAATCACATAGGGAATTTACCCCTTACAATGATCACAGTGTCGTCCAAAAATCCCTGAGTATAAAAACCTTTATTTATTAGTCCCTCAATAAGCTCGTCAACCACCAGGCTCCACAGGAGAGACGAAAGAACTCCTCCCTGTGGAGTTCCCATGGTCACCGAAACTCGTAAGGTATCTTCATAAATGGAAGTATGAATAGTTCTGTTCTTCAACATAGCATTTATCCAACCACACGTGGTCGGGTCAATACCATGTTTTTTTGCTGCCCTATCTATAGAAAAGAAAGATGTATTATCAAATGGTCCTTCAATGTCAAGAAAAGCTGCAAGAGCTATTTATTTATTTTCAAGTGTGGTTTCGACAACAGAGACAAGGCTATGAAGAGCTGCCTCAGTTGATTTCCGAACTTGATAGACATATTGGTTTGGGTGTATTGGAAGAGTCCTAAGTACACCCTCCCTGATATATATTTATCAGTTAGCTTTTCCATAGTTTTCAGAAGAAGAAAAAAAAAATTAAGCTAATTGGTCTAAAGCTTTGGCATCGACATAAGAAGATCGACCCGGCTTGGGAATAAACAGAACCTTGACTGATCTCCATTGAGATGGAATATAACCCAGTGCTAGGCTTGCTCTAAAAATATTACAAAGAGGTGTAGCTAAAAAGCTTATTCCTTTTTGTATAAGGGCTGGAAAGATTTGATCTAATCCACCTGATTTAAAAGGTTTGAAAGTAGATACTGCCCATTCTACCTTTGATCGATCGATGGCCAGTCGCGCAGTCCGCCAATTTTCCTTGGGGGCTCTAAAATGAGACCCCAAGTTTAAATTTAGCGAGTCTGCGTTTCCGTCCCGATCGATCTCGATAGAATCTGGGAAATGTAAACTGGTTAGGACCTTAAGTGTTTCTTCCCCATTGGTAGTATAACTTCCATCTTTTTGTAACAGAGTCCCTAATCTAAGATTAGGTTCTTTTGTTAAAATTTTATAGAGTCTAGAACTGTTAGGAACATTAGAAATTTCCTCACAGTACTTCCTCCAGGATTTTCGTTGAGCTTTTCTCAAAGCTCTATTATATTCAGTGAGTGATTGTTTATAAACATCCCATTCACCGTTTCTTTTAGCTGCATTAAACAGCTTTCTAGTGCGTGTTCTGAGATTTGTTAGCTCCTGATCCCACCAAGAAACACATCTAGATAGTTTGAGCTTTATCTCGGGACAGTTCGCACTGTACGAAGAGATAATAGAATGTTGTATATAATCAACAGTTATCGCTATATCTTCAACAGATTTAATCCGTTGTGGGCAAAACCTAATACTATTCTTATGGTCATCTTTGTAAGATTCCCAATAAGTATTTTTAGGATTTCTGTAGAAATTAGTTACAGGATAACTTGATTCTAAGGTAAAGCTAATGTATTTATGATCTGAAAAGGTCATCTCATTAGATACATGCCAGTTTTTCACTTTGGTACTAATAAAATGAGTACCTAGGGTAATGTCAATAACTTCCTCTTTAATTTTATTAATAAACGTATGAGTGTTACCATTATTTAGAATTTGTAAATCTGAAGTGATTATAAATTCTGTAAGTTTTTCACCTCTGATTTTAATATCTTTACTCCCCCATATAATGTGGTGTGCATTGGCATCAATACCAGTGATGAGTTCTTCCTTTTTATCTCTCACCATGTTAACAAGTTTAACAAACTCATCAGCAGGTGGAGGTTCAGGTGAATCATAAGGAAAGTAAGCAGAGGTAAATATAATATCCCTCTGTTTTTCCTTATCATTAAACATAACTTTAATTGCTACCAAATCGGTGGTGCAATATTAAGTTAGAATAAAATACTTAATATTCTTTTTAATAAATATACAAGTACGTGAATCAACATCTGAGATCTTCATACAATATCACAATTTCTTTATTAAATTAACTAAGAATACTTCTTCACAGATCCTCAAAGACTTCTTCAGGGTAAAAACAAAATAAAAATTAAATAAGAAATAAAAATAACGATCAAACGGGAAGAGAATTAGCCTTCTCTAACCTTAGAAAACATTAAATAATATGGTAATACATCCAATGATACATTGTCATGGAATAATGTGGTAATACATCAAGTGATACTATTGTCATGGAATAATGAGGTAATACATCAAGTGGTAATATATCTAATGATACTATTGTCATAAATTAAGAAGATACTATTATCATGAAATAATATGGTCTAAATTAATAAAAACAATGAACCCAGTGAAAAACACTATTATTACCATGACTTACTAAAAATGTAATATACAAAAACTAATTAAATTTCAAAATTTTACATAATCTTTTATTTTTTATTAGAGATTTCCTGAAAATACTTAAAGACATATTGTTTACTTTTTGTGACTTATCTCTGTTAAAGCATACACAACAATTTATTAAGCAATATTCTAAAGTATATCTTTTATATTCATCTTGAATTTTGTAAATGATGTGTACTACAGGATCAGGGTTGTGACCATTACGAATGCAGTGGGCTGCCCATTCTGATGTTTTTTCATGATTGTTACGGTAAGCCCGTACATGTTCTTCTACCCGTTCTTTTAATGTGCGGCCTGTGCTCCCAATGTAGACCCCCTGACAATCTCTACATTGGAGGGCATATACCACACCCATATTGTGTAGCTCTGTGTTTTCCCTTTCTCTTTTAAATTTGAATAAAACATTATCTTTAAAATACACAATATTTATTTTCTTTTCTTTACATTCTTTTTTTATATTATCATTAATTTTCAAACCAATGGGGAAAATCATGCATTTTTTGAATTCTTCTTTACTATTTTGAACTTTTTTTATATTTCTTCTTTTAAAAAAATCATTGAAATTTTTTTCAATAAAATCTAAAGGGTATTCATTCATTTGTAATCGTAATTTCAAATTTATGATCTTTTCTTTCCATCTTCTGTAAAATCTGTAATTTTTCTTAAATGACTCTTAATTATTTCCTTTTTTGTGGATATGTGATGGTTTGAGGTGCAATTTAGGATGTGGTTGCTTTGGAAAGGTTTCCTGTAATGTTCAAAAGTTAAACCTGTATTTTCATTTTTTAATGTAATGTCTAAATAATTGATCTTGTTATCTACTTCTTCTTCACTTTTGAATTCTATGTCCTTATGGAATTTATTTATATAATTAAGAAATCTGGAGAATTGTCTGCTTGTGCCTTCCCATATAATCAATATGTCATCTACAAATGTTTTATAAAAAAATTTAGCTTCTGTCCATTTCATAATATAATTTGCTTCCATCCAATTCATGTAGATATTACATAATGTACCTGAAACTGGACTACCCATCGGGATACCTTTGATTTGTTTAAAAACTTTATCTTTGTATTTGAAATAACTATTTTCCATCACTAAATTCAATAATTTTAAAAAATGATCTTTGTTCATCTTGAATTTGTTTTGTAAAATAACATTGTATTTAGACTTGATAATTTTCATGGTAATTAAATATATTACCAAATTAGATATATTACCACTTGATGTATTACCTCATTATTCCATGACAATAGTATCACTTGATGTATTACCACATTATTCCATGACAATGTATCATTGGATGTATTCATTGGATGTATTACCATATTATTTAATGTTTTGTAAGGTTAGAGAAGGCTAATTCTCTTCCCGTTTGATCGTTATTTTTATTTCTTATTTAATTTTTATTTTGTTTTTACCCTGAAGAAGTCTTTGAGAAATATATAAGACGAAATATTGGATCTGTGAAGAAGTATTCTTAGTTAATTTAATAAAGAAATTGTGATACAAGTACGTGGTTTATTGTTAGAACATGCAATGATAGTTCCCCCAATATTTCCCAATCCTCTTACCTTATCCTTGTAACACCATGGTTCCTGGATGAGGACGATGTCTACATCTTCTTCTAAAATGAACTTGCATAGTGTAGCGGTTGCTGCCTTGCTGTGCTGTAGATTTATTTGAATAATCTTCATAGTTTAAATATAAAAAAGAGCTTCATTCAAGGTTTGGAGGAGGTATCAGGTGTTGGATTGTCAAGGTCCATCCCTGTATTCTCCTCAATGTTTGCCTTTTTTATCTTTCTTCCCTAGGATATCAAAAGTAACTCTAGTTAAGTTTAGATAGGCTTATAATGTAACTCTGCTAATTTCTTAGCAGATGTTTCATCTATACCAAAGACCAATTTTTGTCCTTTGGCTTCAATTCTGCGACTAATGAGCCTCCATTCCCTGGGATTTAGTCCCTGATTCTGTATCTCAAGTCGTTTTATGATAGTTTCGACCTCTAGCTGCGGTGAACCCGGGATCCAAACTAAAACCTTTATTGGTTTTGGAAGATCTTTCACTTCCATAACTTTGTATTTATTAGAGTTTTTGTAGAGACTTTCTAACCATTCCTTAGTAGATTTTCTAGTACTTGTTATTCTTAGATAACTCCCTAGAAATCTACTTTCCTCGAATTGTGGATTAGCCTTCCCGGGGGTGATTTTATCAATCTCCCCGATAATGTCATTTTACAATGACATTGGCTTCTCCCTCTGTTAATTTAATATCAGGAAAGTTTACAGGGACAATTGCCATTTTAATGGTGGATGCTATGTCCTTGTATGATGCAGGGTTTGAGGGACCCTTTGGTATTTTAGCAGGTTTGCCCCTAGGAGAGGGGTTGCTATCCTCAGAGATGGGCCTTTTACCGGTCCCACTCTTGGTAGCTACCTGCTTTGACGAAGCATTACCCGGTACTTCAGAGTCCCCGGTTTTAGCTTCTTTTTGTCTGAGTTTCTTCAGTGTTTTACGCTGAGCCCCGGAAAGCTTTCGCTTTTCCAGGTTCATGCATTGAAAGCCTGAAGTGATATTCTTTTCCTGAGAGTCTCTACTAGTAGTTGCCTCTTCAGTTTGCTTGGTTTCCAAGGTCGCATTGCTCCCTTGTGATTCATTACCGTTCGAGTTCCTCTGAGGGTCCTCGACCATAGGATCTTTTTCTTTTATATTTTCTTCCATTAAATTTTTATTTAATTGGGGAAAATAAGCAGACGCCAGGCATACATCCCCATATTTGCCTGGAAGGCACTGGTTTAGGCAGTTTAAATACTGTGGGTATCGCCAGGCAACCCACAGGGATCGTTCATGACACTAATTTACCCCGTAGTGCCATACATTCATCGGCACGATGCCATACACCTTAGATTCGGGGAGCATCGTTAGCCATCTATAGTTATCTATCTAGAACTAACTAAAGTCTATCTAGAACCTATGATGTTGCCCGCCACCCACGACGAGGACGTGAGGTTGACTTTTTGAGTGGCGGAATCTGATCCAAGATAAGAAAGCAGTTCCCACCGATGAAATCCACAACAGGATCAGCAAGTCCACAGCAGCCTTCTCTTTACTTAAATAGTGCCTGTGGAAGAGAGCGAACATCATTATCAAAACCAATATTCGTATCTCTGAACGCATATCCTGCCGCAACATGGACCTTGTTTGATGAACCTCATAGAAACATGGATCTCGTTTCAAATGGACCTGAACAAACTCGAGATATTTCAAATACGATGTCTCTGCGAGATTCTGCGGGTCTCACTTTGTGATCTCATTTCCGATGAACTATCCGATCAAGTGGTATGCAAAAACTAATCCAGCTGTGGAGATTGATGTGGTTTGGGAACGTGAGTGGAATGGGTCGACACCGTACACAGCAGAGCTTCCCTTGGATTCAACTCCTACCCACTGGAGAATTCAACGAAGGAAGGTGCTTGAGGATCTGAAGAGCTAAAACCTCGACCTTGACCAGACCATTGCTATGGATCGTATTGCATGGAAAGACATCATGAGGAAAGTCTGAAATCCTGCTGCACCTATAACACGTATTAGTTGCTTGGCCAATCCCACTCAGCTTGCTAGCTAAGGACTATACTATTGTTACTACTCAATAACAGGCATATATCATCTGAAAAAATTCAGATCTTCAAGTTGTACAGAGAAAATACACAATTTAAACCTCTTCTTTTTCTTTCTCTTACATTCCTCTTTAGCTCACACTCAACACCCATTGATCAATTTTTAAAAATATATGGATGAAATGCTTGAAAATACTCAGTCCTCTTTTTTACCAGACTATTACAGAGATGTCATGATAAGCCATTATAATAAAATAAATTTCCCATATTCCCCTTCTTTCTGTGGTTATACGATACCAAACTGTAAGGAATTCAATTGTAGTCTGTGTAGTTTTGGTCAACGCCTCTGAAGATGCTTAATGTGTACTCCAAATGTTACAAGTCTCTCAACGTTTTTTTAGTTCACTGAAGCTAATAAAGTAATTGTGAAATCTCTAGATAATAGGACCAAATATAGATTCTTTTCTTCATGACTTATTCAATTCAAATGCAGAGATTTATCCCTTGAATTACATTTATATCATTTATTATTCTTCATTTCATTTTGCAGTATGCATTACAATATCGCTAAGAAATAATTTAGAGTTTTACCTCATATATAAAATAGTAATTAACACATTTAAAAATGTGAAGTTTTGAGAATTTTGTTTATGCTTGGTTAAATAGGAACTCCTAAATTCTTTGAAATAGAAATAGAAATATCTTGTCGTTTTCTAAGCTTCATGAAAGGGAAATTATAGAAATAAAAAATGAATCCTCGAGAATTTGGAAAAAAAGGATGTATGTGTATGTTTATTTATTTATTAAATTTTTAAATTTTATGAAATCTACTTAATGCAATTGAACTTTCATTCTTTGTTTCGTTTTAAAATTCCTTAGTTGAAGATGAAAAATCAGATCAAGAAGCCTTGTAGTGATTTTGAGAGTAGTGCTTTGTGTTTTCGAAACTGCATTAAGAAAAAGATAGACGAACAGATAAAATGCAAGTAAGATCTTATCTGTAATTAATAATTCATGTCTTTGTAGAATCACTAATGTGCCAGTCTTAAAGATCTCTACAAAATCATAATCTACAAATAATTTTATAGTTCCTAAATTTTTACTTCTTAATAATAATTGCTTTCTAACAGATTGAAATAATTTAGTTGGATTTTAATTAAAGATTTTTGGGTTTCATTTCAGTATAACATACTCAGAAGTATTTCAACTTGAAGGATGTTCTTTAGATGAGCAATTGGATGACTATGTGACGATACTCAGTATTTATGAAGATACCATTCACCAGGAGTGTGGTTGTTTTGAACCATGTGAAAAACTTATGTTTGAAATTAATTCATATCCAGGATTTTTGTCAAAATACCAACTTAGTGATGATAGCTATATCATAAGATTTTTCTACACAGATAATATGGTGAAAATTATTGAAGAACGTTCTACATATTCCGTCGTGCAATTAACTAGTGACATTGGAGGAAGTGTAGGCTTATTTCTTGGTTGCTGTGTTTTGTCAGTCTTAGAAATAGTGCAGAATTTATTTCAAAATTTATATAGGAGGTCTTGGAAATGTTAACAAAATGTTAAGTTAATATGTAAAGTTTTAATTATTTGTGATCTTTTTTTTTCGGCTTTATACACATGGTCGGGAAGTTCCCGTACCCCTTAATATAATACTAGGGATACGGGAACTTCCCAGCCATCCTGTAACAATAACTCTGAATATCTGAATTAATCGAATACTGATCAATGTGGAAATTCAGATTATAGAGACTGAAGAAAAATGTTAATGTTAAGGACCAATCATAATATTACAAAAAAACAGTTTTTGATTCTTCATAGAGTTTAACGAAAACAGAATATAATATGTCAGGAAAGTATTGTAATGGTGCTTGGCTTATTTCTGTCTTCAATCATAAACTTCATCCTAAAGATGGTTTTTCAGGGAAACATGTTGTATAAGCAATTCTTTTTATCTTATCATTGTTTGTAATTTATCTTAATGAATCATAATATTTACTTTAAGAAAAAAATAACGGATTTATTCCGAAATTTCGATAGTAAAAAAATGAAAATGAAGAGAAGAATGAAGCTATTTGTGTATTATGTGTATTTCACTTTTAGTTTACGGCACGCATAAAGAATATTCTCCCAATCTTTTTTGTGTTTATTTGTTTACTGGAAAATGTAGCAAAAACAATAACAGTATCCTTAGTCCAATTTATCTTAATTTATATGAATTTCATCAAGAATTAAATTAAAATTTTATATGAATTCCAATGTTGATAAAATAGTATATAAAAGTATAATAATATGCAAATTCAATAATATATAGGAATATTATAACATACGAACAGTAAATACTTCTATATATTTGAAATGATGAAATTGATTACTGAATTTATTATAAAAATGATTTAATGCAACCAAAGAATTCCCTTTTTGACAATGAACTGAAAGATGATGTTTTCCAATTGCATTTAGACGTATGATAATTCTGGAATGTTTAAATATATATATATATTCTCAGTATATCTAATCTCTTGAAAGCATTTTTTCTGAGTTTAAGTTTGTTCCATTGAGTTTCCACTGAAATTGACTATGTGTAATTCTTGATATTTCCTTTACTTTATTCTCCTCTCAGTAATCAATCTCTGTTATCTTATCCCAACTCAAAGCTATACCCCCTTTCATTAAAAATTTTCTCTTTTTGCCTTAGACATTTAGAAGACTTTCATTTTTGATCCTTTTCTATCAATTTATCTAAGCGAAATTTTGGGAATGTATCTTCTGTATAATTTAGAATTTTCATCATAAACAAGGATTTTATATTACTTTTTAATCTTAATATGATTTAATTCTAATTCAGCATGAAGTATGTAATTTGGAATTGGTCGATCTAAATTCATTACAATAATCTTGTGAAATCCATGAATTTTCTCAAATTCACCTCTTACTTCCCATCCGTCAATTTCCATTCCTTAGCTAATTACACTTTTCACCATTATATTAAAAAGATTTTTATCTTTTTTATCATCCCTTACTTTTTTATAATAACTTTAATTAATTCCCAGGCTCTTCTTATTCATTCTTTATTCTTGTTCTGAAAATTTTCCCTAAAGTGTTTTGAGTTGTAACCATCTTCCTAAAGTATTTATTTATTCAATCTATAAAATTTAACGTAGGCCTATGTCGTACACAGTTAAAACACATGCATAAAAACAGAGAAGAAACACACTTTTGTAGATTACTTCTTATCCCTGTTTAGGTATCCTATTTATTTGTTACTTTATTTTCATCCAAAACCATTTTTCTTCATATCTGGTTTTTCTCTGTTTCTAAATATTATTAACCTTTTTTTCAAGATTTATCTGTAACTTATAGTCTTTCTTAAATTCTCTAATTACTGTTATCACATTCTTCAATTCCACTTCTGTTTTAGCCATTACTATTATATCATCTGCAAAAATCAGACTAAACGTTCTATTTCTATTTATTTTTATCCCTCTCCATACTTTTTCACTTAACTTAAATTCTATATTATTTATAAGAATCAAAAGTAACAAAGGGTTTAACTTACAATCTTGTCTTACTCATTTTTTAAAGAAAATTCTATTTTGCTTTTCTATAATAACATACATCTTCTAGATTGTTGTTGTTTTTTTGTTTTTGTTTTTTATCTTCATATTATTTTTTATCATCCTCCAAAGTTCCCATTTTATCTTTATTTTATCTTCATATTTTATATTTTATCTTTTTATCTATCATTTTATCTTTATATTTTGAATAATAACATACATCTTCTAGATTGTTTTTTTTTTGTTTTTTTTTTGTATGTTCATATTATTTTTTATCCTCCTCCAAAGTTTCCATTTTATCTTTATTTCTAAAAATACTTGCAGCAGTAGAATTTTATTCACCTAGTCAAAGACTGTTTCAAAATCTATAAATAATGTATATTTTTTTTTCCTTTCTCACTTAATCTAAGGTTTATTAAAGAATTTAATACAAAAATGTTATCTATAATTGATTGTTCCTTTTTAAAGCCCGCGTGGTTTTCTACATTTCTTCATTTATTAATGAAGGAATGGAAACAGTAATGGCAGCTGATAGTGTTTCAGACAGTAACGGCACTTTTACACTTACCCTTATCTTAAGCTGCTATCTGTCTGATAAGTTTATGGCTTCGATGTCTAGACATTCCAAAAGTAGGTTAATGAGTTTTATAAATTATTAATAAGAAAAAAGACAATGTGAAAGTTAACGAATATGATTTATTATTGAGGACTTTAATACAAGAGTATAACGAGTTTTGGATATGGGGCGTTTATGGGCGTAGGGCCGTAGGCACACCCCACGTGTGCTTTCATCCTTCTGTATTTCTCGCACTAAACGAGTTTTGGATATGGAGAAAGAGATTAACGAGGAAAGCATGTTACTCCGATTTGCTTTTATCAACATTTGAATTAGAAAGACGTTCAATAAACACTTTAATGTTAGGACGGTATCATAAAGTATTTTTTAAAAAAAAATAATTTTATCATTGTAAAAAAAAAAGAGAAAATATAGTTTGAGAGGTTTTAGATCAAGAGCTATTAAATATTAATTCCTGAATGGATCTATGGCTAATACAGACATAAAAATTTCATGTTGTTCGACTAAAAAGAACAATTTCATGATCTTCATAAGAAAATCATGAGGACAGAATTTAGTGAAAGCAGCATTAACGCCCATTTTTTATCAATAACATTATATTGATCAGAGTTGAAACGTTGCCATAGCGTTAAGAAACATCTACACTTTCTTTAGCTAACAACGTTTGATGTTATTTGGAAACTCCAATGTGTATTTACTGCTTAACAGTAATATTTACAATTGTTTTGAATAATCAACACGTTGCAACAAACTGAGAAATGATATTACATAGGTTTAAGAAGACAACTCCTGTCAGAAGAATCGCCAAAAGACGACAACTACAGAGTTTACGAAGAGATATCCTGGTGTTGCAAAATCAGGATGTAAAGACAGAGGCTAATATAGCAGGACTGAAATACATACAAGATAAAAACTCACCCATCATACTTAGAGTTCTATGGGTGTTACTACTTGCAATTTGTTTAATTACAACGATCTATCAAGTAATAGATAGAATCTTGCATTACAGATCAGAACCGCATGATGTGAAAGTGCTAATCAGCGCTCAGAAGTATCTTAAGTTACCTACTATTACCATCTGCGATTCATTCTTAAGTGATTTTCTGCTATATTTTTTGTCTTTATCTCAAGCTGAAAAAAAGAACTTAGCTGAAAATATAGATCTAAATGAAGAATTGAAGAAAACTGGAATATCCAAACAACTGATAAATGTTGGCAGTGCAGTAAGTAATTTAATTATAATTTGTCAGTTTAATTGAAAAATTCTAATAATCTAGCATTGTTTCTTAAGGCATATGTAAATTCTTGTCAATTCTGTAACTACTATTTACCGTAAAATAAGTTAAATCATTATATTTCAATATTTCCATTTATCTTAAGTTTTCAAAAGAATTAACTGGAGAATGTTTATGGCTGAAAATTCTGAACCATTTTGTAAAAAAAATCTTTACATTACAATGAAACAATAAATGTTGAAAAAATGTTGATTTTTTTTTTGTCTAAAAGCTTTTTTAGAGAAGTAGTAGTAGGAATTAGAACGGATTGTATTATTAATTATTTTAATTATATTTCTTTATACATGTTTATCACATTTCTATACTTTCTTAATTTTTAGTGTGATAGTCACAACGATCTCTATAAAAGAGAATATGAAAAATGCAACTTGAAAATGAAAATCGAAGAGGTGGCAACTTATTTAGGAAAGTGCTCCACTGTTTCATTTGGTTAGTTAATAAATTTGATTTAATCTGTTATTTTTTAGAATAAAAGATCTTCAAGCATATTTTGTAAAATATCATTTTTTATTTAAGACTTTATTGTTATTTAAATATTAAATTATTTTAAAATTAATAAATAATTTTAATTTTCAGTTAAGAAAACAAATATAAAGTTAGTCAATTATTTTCTTTTCCCTTCAAGTTCTTGGAGACAGCCTAATTTAATCATTGCATTTGCAATTGACAGTGGATTACAAAACCTGTATTTTAAACAATTACAAAAATTTATTACTTGGTTTCTTAAATTTTGGATTAGAAATTTGATTATTGGATGGTGTTTAGTTGTTCGGAAGTCTTTGTAAATTTAAATTAATTTACTTAAAAATTGTTGAAAGTTTTAATTTTCTTAAGAAATGGATGATCTGCATTAAAAATATTAATAATCAATCAGGGCCGACCTGAGAATGGGAAGAATCTAGGCTATCACCTGGGGACCCGTGCCTGAAAGAGGACCCCGCGATTGTTTGTTTTCATTATTATTTGCTGTAATATTGGGTCGGTGCATAATTATCAGGCGTTTTTGTAGGCGGGTTTTTTGTTAATAAAAATTGCTGTTTTGTTTACTTTTTTTAATAAAAATAGTATTTTAGTTTCAGGTGATAAAAATGCGTGTCAATAATCATACTCATTATGCTTTATCACTTCGAAAAAGGATGGAAAGCAGAGCAGTCATTTCGTGATCTCAACGAATTTTTTTGCGAAGAAACAACTAGCGAAAGTCGATGCAGGAAATGGTTTGCCCGTTTCAAATCTGGCAACACTAGCTGTTCCACCAAACACACTACATTGCCTTCTTACAGTGCACGTTTTTCGGTATTCCTTTGGTGAAACTCCTGGCCAAACGCGAACCTTCTTTCTTTTGAAGTTTTTCAAGAGAAGCCATGATTCATCCCCAGTGATAAGATTCTTCAGAAATGGAGCTTGCTCGTTTCGTTGCAGCAAATCAGTAAAACTTCGGACATATTCGGCCTTATTGTTGCCGGAGACTTCGTGAGGGACCCATCCAGCCACTTTCCATACCTTTTCGAGCTTTTTGAGACGACGAACGGTGGTTGAATGGTCCACATTGAAGTCTTCGACCAGCATTCGAGTTGTCACATTTTCGTCCTCTTCCACGGCTGCCAAAAGTGCCTGGTTGTCGAAATCCGACGCTCGACCTCTTCCTGCCTTATCTTCCATGCCAGTGTCGCCAGATTTGAAACGGGCAAACCATTCCCTGCATCGACTTTCGCTAGTTGTTCCTTCGCCAAAAAGTTCGTTGAGATCACGAAATGACTGCTCTGCTTTCCATCCTTTTTCGAGTTATAAAGCATAATATAACGAATATGAGTATGATTATTGACACGCATTTTTATCACCTGAAACTAAAATACCATTTTTATTAAAAAAATTAAACAAAACAGCAATTTTTATTACCAAAAAACCCGCCTACAAAAACGCCTGATAATTATGCACCGATCGAATATTATCAAATTTCCATTCAGCCAGCCGTACAAATTTTAAGAGTCATTTCCTTTGCTTAAAATTCAACAAAGCCCATGATTGTAACGAGCTGATGTTAACCACGGCAGTGAGTAATTTTGAGGTTAGCTTTGCTGTAGTCAAATCACAAAACTTAAAAAAAATTTTAGAAAAAATTGAGTCATAGATGAATCATTTCATTTATCATAAGCGGCATTTGTTTCCATAAATATGAATACTATGTTAATGTTATTCGTGAATTGCAATTAATGTGATGTTTATTTTATTTTTGTTATTTACATATTTAGTCTATCAATGTAAACAAAAATTATTTTTATTCCCAATTTGTCTTATTAAGTGACTGACCTTATATATAACTGTTGCCATAGTGATCCGCAGAAACCATTAGCAAACTTACTTTTGTGAAATCGACCGTAAGTGAATTTTAGTGCGTGCTATATTAGTGTGCCGAATATCTTAATTATAAATCATTATAACATTATTGATCTGCCTTGAGTAAATATGGTCAGTCATTAAAAATACATTGCTTGATGTTTAGATTCTATCCCGATGTTACGAGACACTTGAGTAGGTACTTTCTTTACTAATGTATAATAAGGCCTAAGTATAATATCAGCATGTCAGGCCGTGATAGAGACAAAAATCAGGAAGTATGCATCAGGAGTCGAAAAGTAAAGAAAAGAGGGTACAAAAGATGATTTTATCAAAAGCCAAGCTGGATCCTTGAAAAAATATTCATACTGAAACCAAACCTGAAGAGACAAATGAAACCCTTCTACGCTCACATAGTAAACAGCTGGTCAGACCTTCAACTTCAAGTGACAGTTATCGTCATTATTTTTTTGTGGTGAAGCCCGTGAAGTCGAAGCGCAACTAAATCATGACTTTGGGTGACGTAGGTACAAGTTGGAATGAAAAGTTCTGGAATGATGAATCTGTCAAACCGCAGCTGATACTGAAATGGAATCGTCAATTGAGAATGTTTTAATCAGACAACTCTCAAAAACCATTCGATAACACTGAGATTGAGTTTGACTAGGAGCCATCTTCTTGGAGAGACATTGAACGCAAAAGAGATAGTTTGTTGGCTGAAAAGGGCACCATTACTACAATAGATAATGATTTCCCTAAAGACAATGATAAAAAGACAATTTTGTGGCAATTTTTACTACCGTTGTCTTTCAAATGAAAAAAAGAAAGAAAGTGGTTAATCTATTCCATGAAAGCAGATAAGATCGATTGTTTTTGTTGTAAATTGTTTGATACTCAGTCCCTACAGATCACGACAGAATGAATTAATTGTGCACTATAGGTGTACTACAAGTGGAAAAACATTAAATGTTTCATTGAAGTCTCATGAGTCCTCCTTAAATCACGTAGCAAACATGTTTAATGGATATAGCTTGAAATAAGACTTCAGAGGAAAAGACCAAGAATAGACTTCAGAATAGACCAAGAATAGACTTCAGAATAGACCAAGCGTTATAGAGTAAGATGGAGCGGGAGAAAACCCATTGGTAAAATGTGCTAAGCAGAAATAATTTAAGTTATTTAGTATTTGTCTGAACATAATTTAACTTTCATAGGTCGGAATGATTATTTTTTTCAGCTAGACAACGGGATTTTTCTATGATTAATACAAATGATAGATAAGTTTGATCCTACACCGAAAGAGCATCGAAACACACATTCATTACTTGGTTATAGGATTCATAATGAACTGATTGAACATACTGGAAGTGAGGTCCAGAAAGCTACCTCAAGAAGATTTTTGATCTGAAAAACTTTTCCATCATACTGGACTACACCCTAGACCCCAATCACCAAAGGTATCTGGGTGATTCGTTTTATATCCACGAATTCTGAAATTCAAATACAGGAAAGGTTTCTACAGTTCATTCCAGTTACAGATTCATCTGGACAGGAGTTGTTTAATGTTCTCATGTCAATTTTAGGTGAATTAAGACTCTCTCCGGGACTGTAGAGGTCCAGGGTATGATAAATGTAGCCAATACGAAAAGGAAAGAGCAATGGGCTCCTAGGAGAAAACTTGAAGTAAGTTGACGAGCTTTTTACACTCCATGTAGCCGTCACAACATCAATCTTCACCAAAAGCATCTTTCTCCCAATATGCAGCCTCAATTTTCTTTATATTTTCACAAGCGTTCGTCAAGTTATTGGATGTGATATGTAATAAAGCCTCTTTTATCAACTACATCAGGCAATTTGTAGGTTGTGTTTTTTGAAGCAACAAATTTCTAGACTTGGGCCAAGATTAATTCAATGGGGTTTAGGTCGCAATGATACGAAGGCAAACGTAAAACAGTATGTCAGTGTCTTCTTGCGAGATCATCAATAACATATCTGATCTCTCTAGGCTTGTAAAGTTCTGGTTTCAACTCGATCTCTCTAGAACTCGTACAGTTCTGGTTTCAACGTGTGCATGCCCCATGGTATCTTATGTAGTGTCAGCCATTTCTGCAACTCAGATTTCCGGTTTTTCAAATTTGGGATCGCCTCTGCATGGACTGAATGATAAGAAACATTATCCATTTCGATAACCGAGTTCGGTGATATGTTTGGAAGTAGCTGTTCAGAAACCACTTCAAAAAACTTCGTCATTCATCTTATCATGATAATCTTCAGACTATGTTTCTGAACAAAACATTAACAAAGCATTTCATAATATATTCAAAACACCTCCAACGACAAATAAAAAAAAAAAATTTATAGTTACAAACGAATTTTTGGAAAATTTTCTTCTTTCCTCTGTCAAGTTTTAAAATAACATAAGCAATTTACAAATGTTAAATATCATGCTATGTCACACATCCTGTGTAAATAAATAGCATAAATAAGAAACACAAAATTGTAAAATTTGAAGAATTGGTTTTCTAAAGAATGAATAAAATTTTTGTAATTATGTTGTAATGGAAACTTTAGGTTAGTTTGCAAACGAAAGGAATATTGTTTTGATGGTTATTTTGTAACAATGTCTAGGATGTGAGACAATGCATGATATTTAACATCTGTAAATTGTTTGTTATTTTAAAACTTGACAAAGGAAAGAAGAAAATTTTCCGAAAATTCCTTTATAAATACGTATGTTTGTATATGTACATATTTGGCGTTGGTTGTGTTGAATATTATGATATGATAAGAAGAAACATGATAAGGGAGACGTATGGAATTAAGTTATTAACAAAGAATTGCTCACGAAACCATCCACACAAGCAGCGTGACAAACAATTAATCTCATTCCTTTCCCAATTGGAAATTTAGCCTCTACTTCTTCTCCGTCCTGTCAACATCTACTTACGTGATAATTGTCATTCGCTCATGTTTCATCCAAATACACGACAGTCCTATTTGGGAATAAGACTCTCGTTACTCGAAGACACTGACGTCTTTTGGACACCACATCACTTCTTTCTAATAACACTTTGCGATTTTTACAGTAAAATAATTCACCTTTTGTACTTTAAGCGCAAATGACTTTTAATACATAACGAAGAGACTCGATACTTCTCTTCCACCCGATTTCCTTCTGAAACAGAGAACGCATGGATCGAAGAGTAGGCAGCTTCTTCCTGATAAAACAGTCTGAATTAATCTCTTCATAACTCTTAGATCAAACTGTAATTTTTGAAATTCGAGGTCTTTTCTTACCGGGAGTGTTGAAAGCAAATCTCTCTCCGCTTGCCGACGATACCTGGGAAACAAGGCGTGGGAAAGTCGATGTCTCTACGCCTGTTGCATCAGCGGTAGCTTTCTATAGTTTTGTTTTCTTTTCTTCACTTGCAGACTACTTGAAGTGCACATTGTTGATGATCTGCCGTGCTTGGCTGGGTATTATTTTGCCAGAAACACCATGGAAAACTGTTGTTTGTTGACTTTTATTTTCCGAATCGAACTGAGAAAGCTGACGCCTACTTTCACTAAGTCGAAGAGGAAGGGCAGGGCTTAAGAACTGTGCCAGACACACTAACCGAGTAGTACATCTCTCTGATTGGTGGTATTTTCTTTGATTAGACAAACAATAGATAAATAGAACGAATCAATTTTGATATCTTTATGGTATACATTTTTTTCTTTAGAGACCTATTTGTAATTTAAAGTGATGTAGATTTAAAGTTTCTTCTACAATATTTTCTTAGACCAATACAATATGCGTATTTTTTTTGTTATTCTTTTCCATAGCTTTGTTCTATTCTTCTTATGATCTCCTCTCCCTCAAAACAAAAAGAAAAACAAAAACGAAACATAAAGCTTTCCTATATTTGGTGGCAGTAACAAATCTTTTATGATAGAAGTCTTGCAAAAATAAAATCAACAAAGTATCTGGATATATTATATCTTCCAAAAATATGTAGTTTTAGAAAATGTCTGTAAGGATGCTTGATGGAAGTTTGGCTGGGGAGAGGGAGGGGGAGATCTGGACATTATCATTGAAAAAAGCAGGCCCCGCACATCTAGCACACCTCGGGCCCCGCACCTCTCTAGAGCCCGATAATTCAATACTGATTTCTAAAAATATCTGGACGTACATTACTTTATGTTGCTTATCACATTGGATTGAAACATAAATTAAAGACTATTTATCAAGTCTTTATCAAGAATAGAAATTATACTAAAAGAAATGTATAGTTCGGCGTGTCAACATTCGAATGTCTGCGTGTACCATTAGGATTACCACCTGATATTCAATAAAATAAAAGAGGCATTTTAACGATACCTAAAACTTTCGAAAATTCGGGATTTAGATTTGATTTTTATAAGCTACTAGCATAAAAATTATGATAATTACAAATATTATTATTTTATTATTTATATATATATATATATATATATATATATATATATATATATATATATTTTATTGTTTAACCTAAGTACCCGTTGATGACTATACCGGTGACTATAGCTTATAACTGGACTTTACTGTAAAATTACATCTAATAATAACGTTATTCTGTCTGTCATTCTGTCATAAGATTTTAAGTTTTTCCAATTTTTTGACCAAACTATAAGAGATAGATTGGTCATGCAAATGGATAAAATGTAGATCTTTTTAAGACAAACAAAATGCTACAAAAATCTTTCGAAAAAATATTTTAGTTTCAAGATATCGCCTTTTAAAGGGTCAAATTTTGACTTTTTCTCAATTTAAACGGAAAGTATAAAAGTTGGAAGAGAACATTATATTGAGAAAATGTTGGTATTTGAAAGTTCTATCGAACGATATATCAGTCATTCACAACCATTTATGCGTACCTTTAAAATATGAAAAGTCCTGACTCACTGACTCATTCACTCACTGATTCATCAACGCCCAGCCCAAACCCTTGGACCTATAAAGATGAAATTTTGCACAGAAGTTCCCTTTATGATGTAGACAATAAGGCCGGATTTTTTGAAATTCCCACGGGATAGGGAATAAAGAGGATTTATATGTGTGGTGCCAACCCGCAATACATCTGAGTTATAAGGAGAAGTCACAAAGGGCTGGGAAGTCGTATATTCTCCGATCTCAATATTAATTTGCTAAATAAATAAAGTTCTTTCTTTTAATGCTATATATGCAAGGGTTCCGAAGAGAAGCGACGGTACCCCGGCTAGTAAAGCAATAAAAAAATATTATTATACTCATGGACAAAAAAATTAGCGCACCTAGAAATAATTGCGGGATCGTAACGAAACTTGCAATGAAGGTACATGTCGGGGAGATATGCAAATGATTAGAAATGCAGCGTGATTGCGCATTACGTATAGCCGGTAGAGGGCGTTGAACATCGTACTCTGTGGAGTATAAAACAGGTAACCAAAGCTTGTTTGAGTGTGCTGAATCATTTACAAAAGAAGAGCTGAGGTAGAAATGCCATTACGCCGTGTTCGAAGACAGTATACGCAGTTGTCGCAGTTTGAGAGAGGGAGAATCGTCGGGATGATGGAAGCTGGGGGGTCAGCTAGGCGAGTAGCTCGTCAATTAGGCCACTCTGATTGTGTTGTGAGGAGGTTTTGGGACCAGTGAACCCGAGAGGTGTCATGTACACGAAGACCAGGCTCAGGACGCCCTCGACAGACCAGTCGTCGAGAAGACCGCCACATAGTCAGAAATGCACGCGTACAGCCAACTGCTTCATCGGCCGCCATCCAGGCACAGATAGCACCTTCACTAGGGGCCGCTGTGTCTTCTCGAACCATACGAAGGCGCCTGGCTGAAGGACAGTTGGTATCGCGGCGCCCATTACGTGTGCTGCCCTTGACGCCCACCCATCGACGCCTCCGTTTGGAGTTTTGCCGCGCACGAGGAAACTGGACTGCAGCGGAATGGAACCAGGTCGTCTTTAGCAACGAATCCAGATTCAATCTCGGCAGTGATGACAAACGTGTTCGTGTGTGGAGAGCCCGTGATGAACGCTTCAATCCTGCCTTTGCTGTATAGCGACACACCGCTCCCACAGCTGGTGTGATGGTATGGGGTGCCATTGCCTACAATACACGGTCACCCCTAGTATTGTTCCGTGGCACCATGACAGCCCAGCGGTATGTTCATGAAATCCTGCAACCACTTGTGTTGCCACTCATGCAACGGCTCCCAGTGTGACGATGTGAATTATGTGTCACTTAGATGGGGTGAATTGATTTTGAAAATTATGTTTTCACTCCTTTCTTTTAAATTTAATTTTTAACAATGTTTTTTAGTAATGTTTTTGATTGAAAATTATATTTGTATTTATATAAAAATGAGTAGTAATTTTAAATAGTTTAATTCGTTGTTGTAATGTTGATTTTAGCAGAAATGTGAAAAGTCTTAATTTTGAGAGGCCTGGTGGTAGAGGCTAACGACGCCATTAAACTTAAGCGTCCGTCGTTTGGATATAATTGCTGTTAAAGATTCAAGCGTACTATTTTCTCAATTAATATACCAGTTGTGTATTTTAGAAAGGGGATTAGAAGTATCATTCAAAGGAAATGAATGTATAAAATTGAAGAAATTAAGTTTTTGTATTTAAAATGTTTTGTTTTAGCATTTTTATTTGTGTGATTACATGTTTTGATGGAGTTATTATTACTGAAACTTTATTGTGGAATTAATGAAGGGGATTTCAAGTGATTTTTGTGATTCAGTTCAAATCAGTGGTGTTTATAATTTGTTTCCATATCTTGTTATTTTCTTATGGGAACCGATTTGGATCGTGGGAGCAAAACACGGAAGTGAAAGATAGTCACGTGTCCCTTTAGAACTTTCTAGAAGGGGAAGTGACGTGGAGGTAAACCGTGTGCATAAAGGTCAGCGGGGGTCATATGACCCCATTGAACTGGTTTGATTGGGTGAAAAAAAAACAAAAGGTCAAAATTTCTAGTGAAATTTTAGATAACTTAGGGACTTGTGATCGTAGAGCGGGAAAGAGAACTTGTTTGGCAGCCCGAGAGAGCAGACGCCCCCTAGGGCGCTCTCCAGCTCCGTAGGACGGAGGGACCGTCTCGTCGACGAAAGATGCAATGCTCCGGCGAAGACGAACGAGGGTCACCGTGCGGGAAGGCGAGGACGAAATGTTAAAGCTTCATCACAGCCGTTCGTAAGACGATCAGATGGAAGCAAGTGTCCTGTACAAAGCCATGCAGCCGCAAAAGAAGTCAGCATTAGAGAGGTTAGCGATCGGAAGTCTGGTACCGAAGGCAGCTCGAAACCTCATCTAGAACTTCTGTATATGTAAGTAGCTGAACGTCAAAAAGTTCATCCGGGGAATGGTGGACCTTCTCGGACGAATCATGTTTTCCTGAAGCGGGAAATGAAGGCCATTATGTGCGTCCGACGGGATGGGGTCGTAAGTGCCGTTCAACCTTCGTAAAGCCAAGCGGGGAGGAAAGAGTCGCCCCGGGGAAGTGTAATCAGCCGCCGGGTAAAGCGACGTGACTCATTGGCCGACGAAAGAAACTATTTCAGTGACTTAAATAAAGAACTATTCAGCGAACGGTAGTCTTTTTACAGTGGACGAAAGAACTAAAGACTTTGTCAGACTTTTTTGAACAAAGTGTTCAGTTGTAGCTTTCAGCGAAAGCAGACTATAAGTTAAGGGGAAGAGAGAGAGAGGGGAGAAGTAAATCATTAATCTGTTTGATTTGTTCAGTAAAATCAGTGTGTATTTTCACTTACAAATATTTTATATTGTTCATAATGTCTGTATTTATCCATGCTTAATTTGATGACTTGTATTTTGTTGAAGGGGTTTGGTTATATAGATATTTTGTCAGGGAGACATCTCTGGGTATCTGATCACATTAGTTGGTATTAAAACTAGGTCAAAGTTGACCGAGAGTATTTTGAATATTTTGTATTTCTTTTACAGGTGAATTGAAATGTGTTTTTGATTAAAGAGTATTGTGTTGATATTATGTTTCAAAGAGAGAAGGAGTGAAGATCAAAATAAAGAAGTGTTTTTTTTAATTAATTATTTTGTATTTATTGTTGCTATTTAATCTTTTTCTATTTTCAATAGGGTAGATTTTTAGGATTAAATTAATTTAGACAAGGAAAGGGGTTTGTCGGGGAAAGTGCCAGTAGCGTTTAGTTATTCTTTTAGTTTTGGGCCCAGCGCTGAAGGAAAACAGCATTATCTACGACACTAAACAATCACCGACAGATTCTAGGTATATTTTAGGGGTAAATTGGTGAACAATACACGTCGCCGTTTTTTAGTGAGAGACAGGTAATCAATATCATTGAATTTTGGTAGCAGGGCATCATTGCTCATTTTTATTTTTTTTTTATTTTTTTTTTGTAGTTCACCTGAGAGATCCCCAAAATTTCTCAGCGTGACACTAGGAGCCATTTTTCAACAAGACAATGCTCGGCCTCATACGGCAAGGGTGTCACAAGACTGTCTCCGCACTATTACTACCCTTCCTTGGCCTGCCCGATTCCCAGATTTGTCTCCAATCGAGCATATCTGGGATCATTTGGGACGACGATTTGGGCATCCCACGAGTTTGAACGAACTAGAGGGAAGATTACAGCAAATATGGAACGAAATGTCTCAAGACATCATACAGAACTGGTATGACTCAATGCCCGATCGTATCGCATCGTGCATTCGCGCTAGAGGGGGTCCAACGGAGTATTAACTCCTCCGTTCTTTTGCCTTTTTCTCTGAAATAAATTATCATTTTTCTTTGATTTTCTAATCATTTACTTATATCAAAGTAGTCGTTGCGTATGTAAATTTTCGTTTCATTTTGACGACTTCTTGGTGCGCTAATTTTTTTGTCCATGAGTGTATTATGGAAATGTTTAAAAACTTGGATTTTCCCAGCAAAGACAATATGGCGGGTCAAGCACCAAATCACATATTGCCAATTGTGAAAAAAGTGAGCAAGAATAGTTACGGATGTGTGGTGTCTATAAATTTCCTTACTATGCGTGTTATGTTGAATTCTACAGCCTTCTGGAGTTGTGCGTAAGTGTTTTTGTGAAGTCTTAGTGTGCTAAGGCTGTGGTGCAATTTATGAGGCACCAAAACAGTGGCGGACAAGACGATGGGTACAACACGTACTCAGTCGTGCCTCCACTACTTTTTGGAGCTCGTATTCTAGGTCGGCGTATTTACTACTTTTGTCTGCGGGATTTTTCTGCATGTTCTTGCTGATAGAGACTGCAATATCAATGAGATCGGTATGTTTCTTGACCTTATCAACAAGTGTGATATCAGGTTTGTTGTGATGTATGGTTTTGTCTGTGTGAATGGGGTAATCCCAGTACAGTTTATCTGAGGGTGACTCTAATAGGCTTTGTAATGTGTACTTGTAGTACGGGACCATGTTCTTAAAAAGTGAGGGTTTGTGTGCTAGCTGTTGAAGTATACGTGTCAAAACATTCGGGTCAGTTCACGGATCGTGGCTTTACCGTAGAACGGCACATCGGCCAGACACGGTATTGCTTTCCCAGGACTCTGTCTGGGACCATTTGACCATCCTTGATCAGCCTTATCGCCTGACCTCTCACCAACCGAACATATTTAGAACAGTTCATTCCGGAATATCGCCGAAGTGGCCCGCCAATTGGACACCATCTGGCATGCTCTACCTCAGGACATTCTGTGAATTGTATACTCTGTAAGCGGGTAACATAATTTATTACAGACGAATCACAGGTGGCGCTACAGCGAATTAACTTGTTCCATTCGTTTATCAGTTTTATCCGAACGAAAGTCCCAACTGCTCTGGATTTGTAACGATTTCTTTTTATGTACATTTATATTGGATATATCAACTGGCATCTTCATTGGATGATTTCTTTCGGGTATTTCGTTTTTTTTTTCTTTTTGTCAAAAGGATTTTTGATTATTAATTAACCAAACACAATCATTAATTTTTTTCGTTGATTAGGAATAATTTCTAACGAGTTAGATTTTCAATCTCTTTCGAAGTCAACTGCTCTTCCTTTCTAGCGTGGCAATATTAGGAAACGGTTCTCTATTATTAAAATTAGCTTTCTGACGTAAACAACGTTTGAATTATTATTTTAACGGCAATGTGTTAAACAGATTATTAACCCTTGCTCCTTAGATACTGCCGGATATATATCAGAATTAGTAATCTCTGATTCATAGGATATATAGTTTATAATTCTAGTTCGATTCATAGGATGTATAGTTTATAATTATAGTTCAAGTCATTGTATAATATTTTATTTAATATATTAACAGATGTTTGATTGATTCTACTGGTATAAGATAAGAAAATAAACTTTAGTACATTAACATATAACATATGCTCAACACTTTCTCATAAAAATACGAATTTTTAATTTACTTCACTGACTTATTTTTACTTAAGGTTATCTTATCTTTTACTTCTTTATTACTTCATACTATTTAGGTGAGTCATTGAAATACGTAGGAGTGGACTCATTTCTCTACGTGAATGTTTCGCTCCGAAGAGTCTACACATATACAAAAGACAGATTAAATATTACATTCCATCAAAAACTATTTGTAAGTTAATGAGTAATGATTGTTAAATTAATTTAATTAATTAACATTTGCAGTTTCTGTATTGGAACATCAAAAAGTTTATTGAACATTACTAATCATATTAAAACGCTTTGATTTCTAGATCTACCTACATAACAAAGAAGAAATTCCAATGGATTTAATGTCGATATACAATTTGCTGCTGCCCGATTTTGGAGATTGGGTATTCTCATTACAATATAGAGAGGTAAGTTTTTCGTAATTTCTTTTATATATCGTTATTCGGTGAAATATGAAACTTCTAAATCTAGAGAATATATAATTGGATTTTCTTTTAAAAAATCCCCTCATGATTCCAGGAATGTAATTAAATACAAAAGTTTTATGCCATCATTTTCTTAAAATGTTCATGAAAAAAAAGGGATACGTTTTATTTACACTGCTCACAAAATTTAGGGGATATTGCGAAATCAATACAATATCCTCAAAAAACAGAGGCATTTGAGTTTATTTATTAAACAACATCATCAGAGAAGCAAATGACACGAAAATGGAAGTTGTCTGAATATTTAAATGAGGTGCAGAATCCATTTATCGGGATTGAACAGGATGTGACACATGGACGGGGATTAATATTCATATGTCAAACGTGAAAAATGTGTCGCACATTCACTGTTCAGTGGGGTGTCTGGTCACCTGAGACTGCTGTTATATACCGACAGCGATGAGGCATGGAGGGGATCAAATTGTCCAGCAGTTCCTGTGGGATTCGTGGCCACTCGCGCACCAAGGCAATTTCCAGCTGAGGAAGTGTTATGGGAGATGATTGGTGACTGGCAACACGTCTTCCTAGTGCATCCCAAGCGGGTTCGATGGGATTTAGGTCTGGAGAATGTGAAAGCCAGTCAATGCGCTCGATTCCAGTCTCTTGCAGCATGTTGTTGACGAGATGCGCACGTTGGGGGCGTGCATTATCGTCCATAAAAAGAAAGTTGGCTCCAACTGCTCCAGCGTAGAGTACCACCATAGGTAGTAGAATTTCATCCCGATATCTTACAGCATTCACCCTTTCATTTCTAACAACTTTGAGGTCAGTACGACCATCTAAGCTGATGCCTGCCCACACCACGATTCCACCTCCACCAAAGGAATGTCTTTCTTACACGAAACGTGGATTCTCCCGTGTTCCAAGTCCACGTCAGATCAAGGCACGACGATTGTCAGGCTGCAGGCTGAATCTTGAGTTGTCACTGAAGAGAGCCGTGGACCACTCTTCACGGGTCCAAGGAAGATACATTCCAGCCCACCTTCTGCGGGTTCTGCGATGTTCATCAGTAACGGAATGCCTAACATTGGTCGCCGGGCAAACAGTCTACCATGACGGAGTCGATTTTGCACTGTCTGAGTACACACCCATCGTCCAGTAACAGCGAGAAACTATCCCCGCAGCTCAGTAGCATTCCTTCTTGCTATTAGCGTCAATTAGCGATCATCTCTTGCAGTGGTGCCACGTGAGCGGCCCTGAACCTGGTCTTCTTCGTACTGTGGCCAGTCTCTCTGAAGCGATTCCAGAGTCTGCTAATCACGCTTTTATTAGATTCCAGCCGCTGCTGCCACTGTCATTGTGTTAGGCCAGCTTGAAGACCCCCATGACTCTCCATGCTTCAGATTCGGGTGAGTCACGTTTCAGGGGCATTTTCAGGTGACACTCAACGATTCTGCTACTTGTTGTTGATCCAGGAAAGTGGAGATAACCCAGCAGCGCTAGCCTCTTTATACAGTTATGGGTTGTGGGCAAACATGCAAATTAACGTTTTGCATCATATATGCTTATTCAGAGAACTTCCATTTTCGTGCCATTTGCTTCTCTAATATGTTCTTTAATAAATATATTCAAATGCCTCTGTTTTTTGGGTGTATTTTTTGGGTGTTAAATTCCAAGATAATTTCTCCACTTCTTCTTAAGCTGTATCAACTATTTATATCTTGTATTAGCCTTATCCCAACTTGGAGTTTCTTATTAAAGTATAAAAGCATATTACAGGAAATTTGGAGAGGGTGAGGAAGTGGAATCTTGGGTTGAAGCACAGATCCATGGCTGGTATAGATGTAGGGATATTTTCAGTAAGTCCTAGCTAACTAGTGAGATCCACCATTTAGAAATAATACAGTAGTTAGGTACATAGTAATGAGGTCAAACATCTAACTTTCAACTTTGTTATAGTTCTTTAAAGTTCTTGAGTAATGATTATTTGTTATATTTATCTCCTATTGTTGTTATTATTTACGATACTTTTTTAGGAATTCCTGTTGTTTCCTATAATATTGTTGAGCATAACAACGCCATATTAATCGGGGAGGCAAAACCTAGAACTGTGAGGTGTAAAGGGCGGTGAGGGATGGGCAAAAATTGTTGAAGGATACTTTTACAGGGTTTTCGGGATAGATATAGATTTGTAATGATCACATGATCGTTTTACGAACTTGGAAAGGTTTGAAGTTACTGGAGTGTGGGGAAAGGGAGAAAGGAGTTGGAAGTTAGTGAACAAGTTACAAAATTCAAATATAACTTTACTTTGTGCGTTTCACGTGCTTTTTGTACCAATTGGGAAAGTTTCGATGTGATCTCAATATTTCAATTTCTTTCTCATCCACGTCATTGTAACCCGTACGAAGAAAGGGATTTTCCTAATAATAAAATAAAGAAGCATCTTTTATTGCATTAAATTACTTTTATTTTGTGGGAAAAGGATTGGAAACTAACTGACGATTAAATTCCCTTGCCTTTGGAGTAGAATTAAGTTTAATTCTGTAGCTTGATTATATTTTCATATATGCTATTATTGCTGTAATTTTAGCGACCCATTTGGGAGATATTGTGATAGCGATCAAAATCGGTACCTATTGCATTTGTCCTGTCCGTCCGTCCGTGTCTGTCCATCCCTAACAACTCCCGAACGAAAGGTTCGATCGACAAACTGATTTCACCATCGTGTGTAGATGCCCAAACACTGTAGAAATGGGATATTTTCAGGGGCCAACGCCCCCCTCCCCCATATTCGAGATAATTGGTATTGTTTTCATTGGATTTCTGCTATTAGCTTAAATGTTAGAAATGCAACGATCTCATTTCAGTTGTCAGCTATAGCTGAATGGTTAAGGTTTCGGATTCATATACTGAAGGTTGTCAGTTCAAATTCGTATATATTACTTTTTTGGGGTTGTTTTTCTCTTTAATTTTTTTTTCTCAATGTCCGCGTGTTTTTTGTTTTTTTCTTCTTATTTTCCTAATGTTTTTTATTTTTTCCTAACTTTTTTTTTTAATTTTCCTTACGTTATTGTCTGTCTTTTATTATTATTATTATTTTTAAAAAATTTTATTATTAGGGGTCGCTCTTAAATTTATGCTTTAGCAGAAAATTATATTCATTCTTTTTAAACTTTCATAGCTGAAGATGAATAATCAAATCAAAAAGCCATGTACCGATTTTGGAAGTTCTTCAAAATGTTTTCGCAACTGCATGAAGGAAAAGATTGCTGAAAAGACCAAATGCAAGTAAGTAACTTAACTATAGTTTTGAAATTTTTTCTCTTTTGAAATCTTCACGAAGTATTAATATGAGACAGAATGGTTTTCTTTCTTATTTCAGACTTCTGAAAAACAATATTTAGCACTAAGAAAAGAAAATAGAACATTGGAAATTCATCTGAAGAAGAAAGGAAGACAGTAAATTGATTAAGAATTTACAAGATTATGAAGAATGTTTGTATCTGGTTTAGTGACTACATCAAGTCGTGATCCGAAATGATTTTTTTGAGTTGAAAGACAGATTGTACCGTCAAAACAAAACATTTCCAAAAAAAAAAATCGAAGAAGCATGACTCCATTTTGCTGCCCATTTTACAATGCTCCAGAAGGCACCGTCACACTTACTGTTTCCAGCTGTATACTCTGTGCATATAGGCCTAATGCTTGAGATTAAATACATTGACGAGAAATGAAAACAGAAGGAGTAATATCAGAAATCTGAAATTGGTGAGGGAGATTGTTTATAATTTCAAGGTATACAAAAAAAATGGTTGTCTTCATTATTCTACTGTAGCATATAAATACAGTGGGGCCTCGTACGGCGAACGCACCATACGACGAACTTTTCGTATGACGAACCCTGGTTCAAATTGAAGTATTTCATGAGATATTAAGCCTCGTACAGACCAGCGACATTTTTTAACAATTTGTTAAAATGATTTTTATTTTTGGAATTCCAACTTATTTCTTTATTTTGATAAAGTTCGTTGAAATTTAATGTAATCTCTTTGGATTATTTTATTTTGATGACACGAAAATCAAACTCACTTCACCAATGTTAGCCGTCAACTGAAGTAAAATCAGATAAATGAATTGATCGCTGAAATGTTCGCTCCCGTCCGTTCATGTCGCAACAAGTTCGCGCAACATTCTTTCGTGGTTCGCCGTATTACCGAACCGATGGATGCTAAAATGGTGCTTTGAAGTTTGCAATGCTTCCAGCTTCATGACATTGAGGAAATTTTGGAAGGAAGAATTTAACATATGCACGCCATTAGACATATAGTTGGAAAGCGTGGCGTGAAGTGTCAATCAGGAACCTGAACTTTTCTGGAGAAACTTGTGACCAGCCTGTGTTCAAGGAGAAAAACCTGATAACAGAGTTCAGTCATGAAGGACATTGTGGCAGCAGCTAAGGATCTGGACTTGGAAGTGGAAGGAAAAAATGTGGAGGAGTTAATAGAGCAGGATGAAGTGCAGCTGACCACAGAAGAACTGAAGGAGCTGCATAAATATCAGGTTGGGGAAACGGATAAAACTATTTCCTCAGATGAGGAGAAAGAGGAAAACATCACCAAAGAGTCCAACGCCTTCAGCTACTACAAGGTGATTTTTCAGGACTGAAAGAAACTTCAAAACAAGGTGTACGAGTGGCACCCCAACACAGCTGAAGTGAACACAGTGAGGGACCTCTACAATGACGTAGTGCTTCACTATTTCAGAAGCCTCCTTAAAAAGATAGAACACTGGATACATTCTTCGATGTTAAAAAGCAGAAACAGACAGAAGCTTCTGAACATGAAGAACCTATAAGCATGAACCTGTAACCAAGAAGAAGAATAAATAGCGTATGTATGTAAATGATGGCCTTTTTTTGTGGAGGATCAGATACCAAGTAATTTATTTCCCATTCGATACAATGGGAAATCGCGTTTCGTACTGCGAACTTTTCATATCACGAACCGATTCGTGGAACGAATTAAGTTCGTTCGTACAGTGGTACGAGACCCCACTTTATATATAAATATATATATAGTCCGGCCTTGATGGATAGATAGAAAGATAGATAGATAGATTTAATTAAAAAAGCTTTTATTTATACAATGTACAGTGGTCAAAACTATTAGGGAATCAATGCAAATTTCCTGAGGATGATGTGACAGTATGAAATATAATCGATTATTATTATTCCTTCCTGAAGTGGAAGCAGCAAGTTCTATTCACTTAGATACGTGACTCAGGAATTGGTGATGTCAGAAGGTAGTCCGAAGGGAAAAGTGCATAGTTGTAGGAACCCCAGTAGCCGTCCCTGCACAATGTGAAAGTTCGTTTCGGCTAGTGGGCAGATGGTACAATGCCGCAACAGCGATATTTATCGGAATCGATGGCATGGAGAGCCATAGGAAGAATAGAAGCTGCGCAGACAAATCGAGAGGTAGCTGTAGTCAACAGCGTGTCTCAAAGTGTAATTTCCCTACTATGGATTCAATTTCAAACGACTAAGGAAATGTTCCACGAAGTGAAGGGCGGTTCACGAGCAACTACAGCAAGGAATGACCGTTACATTTTGTTAACAGCCCGCCGGAATAGTCGGCATAATGCAATGGGACTGCAACGGCCCCTTCAAACGCTAACAGGACGCAAGGTGTTACTTCAAACTATTCCAATCGCCTTTGTTAAGGTGGCATCTACTCACATATGTCCATCGTGTGTCCCATTAAATGCAGAAACGTAGAAAGTGGATGGAGAACATCGCAACTAGAGTCATGCCGAATGGTGGAACGAGGAACACGAAATAATCCCGCATTTGTGCAGGAAATATCTCAATATTGTGGTGGTGGACTAATGGTGTTGGCAGGAAACAGCATTGCAGGACGTACTGATCTCCAAGTCAAACGAAATGCCAGTTTAACAATCCTGAGGTATAGAGAAACGAGTCTTTATACTATTGTCGTGCCATATCCTGGAGCCATTGGTGATTCTTTTCTTTTCATGGACGATAATGTTCGTTCCCACACCAGCTCGGTTAGTGGGCAATAAACTGCAAGAAGGCGGCACCACTCGGATGGGGTGGCCAGCTTGGTGACCAGACTCAAATCGCATTGAGCATGTCTGGGATATGCTTGATAGATGCATTGCAGCTAGGTGCTTTGCACCTCCCTCAACCTTCCAAAGCTGGAGATTAGCCTTCTTTTCGAGTGGCGAAGCTTTCCCCAAGATCTCATCAATCATCTCATCGAGTCCACGTCTTTGCCGCACAGTG
The DNA here is from genome assembly GCA_023159025.1 of Thereuonema tuberculata. Lineage (NCBI taxonomy): Eukaryota > Metazoa > Arthropoda > Chilopoda > Scutigeromorpha > Scutigeridae > Thereuonema > Thereuonema tuberculata. The sequence goes on along the minus strand of JAFIDM010010028.1, from coordinate 69,494,006 downwards.
GTATTGGCCGTTCGTGGAGACCACACACCGTTCTAGAAGGCAGTTATTGTTGTGACCATGGCCGTTTTTGAGCTATTCTACTGATACGCACATTGCACAACAGTATCTCACGTCATGTGAACATTGCATAAAGAGTCGCTAAGCTTTTAGTCATACAGCAGCTTATTCTACTGTATCTGATAGGCATAAGATATTTCACTTCCACGTATGTTGGGTATGAGAAAATTCTGGAGCATGTCATGATATCTCATGATGTTATAGGCCATTAGGAGCAACTTCTTCGAATTAGAATGGTTCGATGACAAATGTGGAAGTGAATCCATACCAGACGGTCTTAGAAAACACGATTTTCCTAAACCCAAATGCGACAATTTTCAGTGTTAACTGACCCATTAAGATAAAAATGTGTCTCGTCGCTCTACAGGATATTCCACGACCACGACACATCAACTTCCATTCTGACAACAGCGGTCAATGCAAAGGTGAGTCGATGGTCCTAGTCGGCATCAAGCAGCTGGTGTTTGTGGCTAATCTTGTTTGAAAAAAAAGTATGCTAATTGTCACAGTATCTTCGACACTGTGCCAAACTAAACGTCTCACTGTATCCGCAGTAAGACCAAGTTAATGGCTAGTCGTCAGGCAACCTTCGCCCCAAAACAAGCGGTCTCTCTACCAAAGCCAGAAAGCTTCTTTACATCATGGTCATATGTCCCATGGCACTGTACGGAGCTGAAATATAGGGACACACTGCTCACCACAGGAGGAATAAATGCAGCCTTGATGCCCTCGCGCGTTCTTTCCTGCTTGCTCTTTGTCGGGCATACTGGGCTACCGCCAACGACACCCTTGCGGTGCTCAGTGGTACTGTCCCTCTGTGGCTTCAAGCCCAAACCGCAGTTGATCATCACCAACGGATCCACACTAAAGCTTATCAGCAGACTGTCCCTGCTGATCTTGCTACACATCCCGCACGCACACACACACACTCAGCATCTTCACCTGGAATGCATCGACCAATCAACCTTTCGACTACATTCTGTACACAGACGGCTCCAGGATGGACAACCGGACTGGACACGCTGTTGTCATCACGAACAACGACGACAACAATACTCTGTGGACTATAAAACATAGACTGCCCAACGAGGCCACGGTCTTCCAGGCCGAGGCCACGGCCATCTCGAGGGCCATCTCGTGGCTTGGCTCCCGACCTGGGACGGGCGGCATCAATGCCGCCATTGTGTCCGATTCCCTCTCCGCCTTGAGAGCTGTGGCAGGGTGCAATCATCATCAGCACCAGGGCCATTAGAGATACGCATCATGCACTCTTGGAACTTAATCATCACCAGGAGCATAATATCTCCCTTCATTGGACCAATGCTCATGCTGGCACGTGTGGGAACGAGCTTGCTGACGCTGTCGCCAAAACAGCAACTAAGCTTACTGATATCATGCACAACATTCTCCTTCCACGATTACACTCTACACTTTTCAAACGTGCACAACAACTCACTGCCTGGCAGACCCATTGAATAATTCCGACAAGGGTCGGCTTGCCTTCAACTTCCTTCCAAAGGTATCCACTGGTCACCTTCTGTGCAACTGTCACGTCAACCAAATTCTTACTGGTCATGGCAACTTTAAAGATTACCTCTTTCGACATGCTCATGCGAATGAATCTCTTTGCGAAAAATGCGAGCTCCACATTCCCGATTCCATCGAGCACGTCCCATTAGGCAGAGACACCGGTATCAGCTAGAGAGCCCTTCTGGCCAAAGGGATTCCTGTGCCTTGCAGTGATCAACGGATCCTGCACGTCAATGATAATCTCCAAGCTTCTGCCGCCGCTGTTTTAGGAGAGTGATGCTTTTTCCTCTTCTCCTCCCCTGCTTTTTTTTGTTTTATTTTGCTTGTTTTTTGTGCCAGCGAGAGACACAAAATGCCTTTTTCTTTTTTTTGTTGTCCCTTCGTTTCTCCGAGGTTGAGATTACTTCGACTTCGAGTCATATGATGAAAGAACTCACCTGTTCCAGGCGATCGACGTCCTTCCAGGCGACATCCTTCGATCCTCCCCTGTCGACCGCCAGGATTTCTCCTGGCGGGTCTCTCCCGCTTCCGGGGACTCTCCGGTTTCCCTGCTACTTCTGCCATGCCTGCCCCATGGCAGGTCTTCGTGGCCTCCCGGTAAGACCCATTCAGTTGGGTATATGGCTTTCTCCTTTGTTGTCTTGATATTGTATGTGCACTACTGGCGCCAGAAACATGAGTCCCTGACTGTTCGACAACAGCAGTCGCAATATCTTCAACGACTTCTCCAGTGACAAACTTGCATCATCTGTCTCGTTGAACTCTTAATGATCCAGTTTTCTCGAATCGATCTATCATGTGGCTCACAGTTGTACAGACATTGGTCCGTGTCATATGTTCTTACGACAGTAAAATTCACGAACAGTAGCCACAGCATTACCATGAAGTTCATTAAAAATTTCACAAGCACGTTCCGATAAATGGTAGCCATCGTAGCTGATAAGAATGGCATTGACTAGTTGTAATCATTTTTTTACTTAGAACTCTCCTACAATGCTAGTCTTTATGCAAATAAGACTGCGTTTTTGTTAATTGCAGTGCCTAAACTGTCATTGTTTTCATTAAGTTTATTCGTAACTGTTGTAAAATTCAAAATTAAAAGTTTAAAATGCCATTTTAGGTTGGTCTTAGTTATTTTTGCTGGGCCTTTTTCTCGGGGTTTTTGCTGTAATGCGCTTCCTAGGAAAACATTTTTGAACCTTTGTTTTTTTTTTTGCATAATGCTTTTCCGGATTGATTGTTAAAATTCGCTAGCGCACAAGTCATAAATAAAAGAGTCTTTTAAAAAGGTTAAAAAAGACGACTAGTTTTCCTGATTCTTTGAATAATCTGTATACAAATTTGCTTATTGGTTACCGCTACAGAATGCTGTGAATAGGCAAGTTTATTTACGATCACCTTGAATAGATAAACATATAAAGCGGAAATTTGTCGTTGAAATATCAAAGCAACAGTATTTCTTCTCTTAATTTGTGAATTATTAGTGTGTAATGATTTTTAATGTCATAAAAAAAATTCTAAATTGTAGCCAGTACTGTATACTTAAGCCATCAAAAGATATTCCTAGATTTCCTGTTACTTTAAATAAATTGATAATTGACTTAAATACTTAACAGTACATGAAAAAAACAATACCTTTTTTAACTTAGCTTTTGTGATTTTCGTTTCAGCATAATATATTCAGAACTTATTCAATTGACGGGATGTTCTTTAGAGGACCAAATGAACGACTATGAGCTCATTCATGATATTTATGAGGATGTATCTTCTGAGGACTGTGGATGTGTTGTACCATGTGAAAGACTGATGTTTTATGTTAATAAACATCCAGGCAGTGTACCAATCTACCACGGAAGTGTTAACAGCTTTTTCATTAGACTCTTCTTTGAAGATAATATGGTGGAAAGTATTGAAGAATGTCCTACGTATTCCCTCGTGCAGTTAACTGGTGACATTGGAGGAAGTGTGGGGTTATTCCTTGGTTGCTGCATTTTATCAGTCGTAGAAATCATTCAAAATTTGCTACTGAGTATCTATTCTAGAGGCAGGAAATACTTTACAAAATACAAGCGAAATCCTTAGAGTTTCTAGAATTTGCTTTTTACAGCTTCTACTTGAGGATATAAAGTCAGTCACAGCATTTGAAACAAACACCTTTCTAATGAAATATTAACATCTTTTTCTAGCTTTTGAAGTAGTACGCTATTAAAAAAGATTCTATCATTCATATGTAAGAAAGACAACAAGTCAAATAACTAATTTTGTAAACTATTCTGTTACGAAAATTTTTGCTTATAGGTTATTTCATATTGGAACATAGGTTCTGAATTCTTCGTAACGACTTTTGAATCACTTGTATATTTTCATTCTTGAAGATTTTCTGAATTCCTTCCGAAACCATTCCATAATATGGTAAAACATCTCTAAGGCTTGTTTATATTCTTTACCCTCTTCTTCGCTTCAGTTTTTCCTTTTTGTTCAAAGAACTTTCTTTTAACTTCCTTTAATCCATCAAAAATCATTTTCGTAGATAATCATGATTCTTCAATAACAGTATACTATTACTAATCTGTATATTAGCTATATCTTATGAAGATCTATACATAAGATTCTTTAAAAACATAAATTTGTGTTTAAATGGAGGACAGGAGTTGAAATTCAACAACAATCTGCAATAAAACGGCTTTCTACAAAAAAAAAATTCCAATTTGTTATGTAGTATTGATTTTCAATATCTAAACAAGAAAGTTTCTTATTATGTTCTTTTTCAATTGAAAATTTAATCCTGGAATTCACATTATTTACACAAAGTATATCACTTAAAAATAAAAAAAGGGAAATAAAAAAAGAAATATAAGAAATAAAAAAAAACTGTAGTTGAGAAATTTATGAAATCTGACTAAACAGGTCAATGCTTAACGATACTTTAAAAAGAAATTTATTTATTAGTTTAAATAAATATAACATTTAAAAATAATAAAAATGTAAGCTCTAAAATTGTCATATCTGAAGTCGATTCTTATAGAGAACTCATTATGATAACTCTATTGTGAAAAAAATAGTCTAAAATGATTTCTAGAAGAAAATACCAACTTATCAAAACTCAACAACCTACGTTGTTTTCAAGTTCACATCTACCGCAGACAAGCACTCAATCCACGTTGTTCGTCGCCTGTCAAATGTAGAAAAACAGGCTCCCGTGTGCTCCTTGATGATGCAAGTGTGGAAATAGTCTTAGTTTGACCTTGGAGAAACTTAATTTCGATGGTGCCACTCTTGAAAATGGTGCGTTTGAATTCTACGGCCAAAAAACAAAATAGCCGCCATCGCAAACATATTGTCCTATTTACATAAGTAACCGTTGGGATTACGAAAAAAAATTTTAAACAAAAAATGTAGCTACATCGATTCTGCACAGAAAAGATTCTTATAACTTTTCATGTAGGATCAACCATTTCCTCATAAAAAGTACTTTTATATTTTTCAAAATAAAAATGAATAGGTCGCAGTATGAGGGTTTTGCAAGCGCATATTTACATGCTTGACATTATTTTTTGACCTGTTCTTAATTTATAAAAATTTTTCACGGTATTATATTTAGCTATTATTGTTATTTCTTATTAATTTTTTTTTGTTTCCTGTATTTAATGCTCATTTAGGGCCGCGCAATTGACGATGTCGCTAATACACTGGCCTCTCAGCTATGAGTCCCGGGTTCGGTTCTCAAGTGGATCTCGTTGATGGTGGCGATCCGCGCTGGGCAGGATTTCCTGGGGTTCTCCCGTTTCCCCTACATTTCTCACACCATCCTTTCTCAGTCTTTCTCTCCTTCTTTCCATGGGATAGTACAAAAGATCTTTCAGGTCGACGTGCTCGGCAGTCATGCCACCCACTTTCAATTAATGTAATCTAATCTAATGCTCTTAAAGGCGTTCGGGCGTCGGGCTAACCACGCGACCTCAACTTCGTCCCATTGATCCTAAACGCTGGGAGCCTGACCTCCTGCGACCCCCAAAAGCCTGTGTAGGCTTATCGTGGGGCACTTTAAATTTAACGTAACTAATCTAATGCTCATTTAACAAATAAAAAAAAGGCAGACAACAAGCTCCGCTGTTTGATCTGTAGTGCTCAATCGTGAGAGAAATGGGTTTCACCACCTTCAAATTACGCTTACGAGAAAATTGTGGTGTGTCTAAACAAACGGGCCAAATATGGCGAAAAGAATAGTGAAAACATAGTGAAGAAGTTCGGAAGTGATTTTAGCTTAGAGACATTGAAACAAAACAATTTGAAGTGGCATAGATCTTGTTACAAAAATGTTACCCACAAAAAAATAATTGATAGGCTTCAAAACAAGTACGAGTGTTTGGAGGCAACGTCTACAGATCAAGAAGCATCTACAGAGTGCATTCAACCTACTGAAACACATGTACTTTCCTCGAATGCTACTAGGTATACTAGATCACAAACCGTTGCTTACGAAAAGGACTAGTGCTTTTTTTTGTGATCACGCAGCGGACAGATAAGAAAACCTAAGGAGAGTCTCAACCGACAAAGCTGGCTAAAACTTACGTAATCCATTGAACTTACAAATGATAATAAACTCAGAGTAAGGTTAAAAGAAGCAATAAATATGAATGATGCCCATGCAATTGATGTAATGTACCATCGAAGATGTTGGACAAAATATGTCACGAATGTTCTTCGATCAGACAAACAGAGATATGATGAAAATCATCCGCACGAGCAGAGTAGTGTTTCGTCAATGGCGTCAGCAGTCGAATTCATCAATATTCGGGAAGAAAAACTGACAGAAGGTCAAATTTTTGCAATGGATGTTCTTGGAGAAACATGTAAGACTATTTGTGCTTCCAATAATGTACAGGAATCGTCCATGTCACGTAGGCAGTTAAAGGTATTTATTGAAACGGAGCTATCGGACAAGGAAATTGAATTTTCTCGCCCCAGACAGTGTAACTAACCAGAGCGAGTTTCCATGAAGTGTATAGAGAAGAATTGTTAGCAGAGGCTGAAAGTTATGGCGTCCAAAAAAATGACAGAACTTAATGTTTTGTTTCAGGCTGCAAACATAATCAGAAATCTTGTATTGAAGTTAAAGCTGTGGAATTTTGATGGCTCTGTTCCAGAAGATTTCAGTAGTATTATTCCAAATGAAATTAATTGCTTTTTTTAAGTGGTGCATTGGGGGAAAGAAGGGCATTTCAGCAGAGAAAAAGGAAAAACATGAAGTTAAAAGGCGAGCTTGTCACATGTCACAAATTATGATGGCAAATTGTCTCTCTCGCAGGCAAGTTGAAAACAAGCAGTATACTCAGTTTTATCATACAAGGGACTTACCACTTCAAACAACTATCCTTCTGATAATTCATGGGTCAACCCGCAGTCAGTTCCTAGTAAATCTTGTGCATAGTATTGGATGTAGCATTGATTATAGTCGTGTTCTAAAGTTGGAAACAAATTGCAACAAGTATTTTGAAAAGAATTCGTGACAATGATGGACTTTACATGCCACCAGACATTGTACCAAATAGATTTATACATTGTGCTGCGGACAACCTTAAGTTTTCTGAAGACACTGCAGATGGTAGGAGAACACTTCATGGGATCGTCATAACTGTGTATCAGATTATGAAAGATTCTGATACATTTGTACCACTATCATTAGCTTCACCAAATGAGTGTCCAGTAAAATCGTTTGACAGTGCTCTCCCAACAATAATAACATGTACAAACCCAGCAGGAAAACCTGCTGTCCCCTTCCTGTGGTTTCAATCACTCAATTAACCACCTAAACATTATTCGGGAGGCCGAACTAGCTGATGCTGTCTGTTTTTTTTAAAGAAACTACATACTGACTACGAACAAGAGGCCTACTACACATTCTTAAACATGGGCAGTTGGAGGGACAAAGCAGCTTCATCACATGGCGATGATATATCTAGCCTTGCAAGTACGCAGGAGGAGGTCGACACAAAGATCATATTACATGCAGCTTATTTAGCACAGAAAGGAATTAAAACTAATCATTCGTTCTCCCCCGATACTGATGTCATGATTTTAGCGTTATCCTCAACTTTCGAAAGATTTTGCATTTTTCCTCGGCCATGGCATGAAAAGGTTCATTCAGCTAGATTCAATTTACAGAGCACTTGGACCTCTGACAGCTCTTCCACTCCCTGGATTACACGCACTTTCAGGAGCTGATGGAACTGGATCATTTCCTGGCAAAGGTAAAATAAAGTGGTGGAAAGCTTTTAATTCCGCAAGTGATATGCTGCTGGAAGCTTTGGCTAAATTGGGGACTACACTATCACTCACTAAAGATGTCAGGACTAACCTGGAAGCGTTCATTATTTTGTTAGCTTTAAATCCCCAAAATAACACTGACCGATATAGAAGCTATGCGATGGTTGTTGTTTACACAGAAACAATGTCAAGATGAGAACCTTCCTCCAACAAGATCTGCACTGGATTCGGCATTGGTAGGGCTCACCTTCAGTGTTTTGAGTGGAATCAGGATATAATTCAGCATCCCAATTACTCACCACCCTCAGATTTTGGATGGAACAAAGTAGGAGTGCATACGAGCCTGTTGCTCGTACCAGCACCAGAGCTTATCTTTGAACTTTGTCGCTGCTCATGCTCCAAAAGGCGTTGCTCTCCTCCATTTACATATCAGTGAAATGGACTCCGGTGTACTGACATGTACAAGTGCGAAGGTAATTCCGACCGTTGTGACAATATGGGAGAGTGCGAGCTAGATGATGATGAAGATTTACGTCTAAGTGAGATTTACATTGAAAGTGACGATGATTATCATTAAAAATGTAAATACAGGAGTGACAAGTAGTATTGTCTCCACTCTGTCTATATAAATCTGTAAACATTGTATTTCTTCCACAGTATTTTCATTAAAGGTAAAAGTATAGTGGTACTTTTTATCTTTCAATTTCCTATGACACAACATAAGGGAAAGGGGATTTTTTTAATTTATAAAGTAGTGTTTAATGTATTAAATATTATTAGAATTATCCATGTAAATAATGTCAAGCATGTCAATATGCGCTTCCAAAATCCTCATACAGCTACCTATTCATTTTTAGTTTTGAAAAATATAAAAGTACTTTTTATGAGGAAACTGTTGATCCTACATGAAAAGTTGTAATAACCTTTTCTGTGCAGAATCTATGTAGCTAGAGTTTTTATTTCAAACTTTTTTTCGTAATCCCAACGGTTACTTATATAAATAGGACAACATGTTTGCGATGGCGGCCATTTTGTTTTTTGGCCGCAGAATTCAAACGCACCATTTTCAAGAGTGGCACCATCGAAATTAAGTTTCTCCAAGGTCAAACGAAGAGATTGAGACTATTTCCACACTTGCATCATCAAGGAGCACACGGATGTACATTTGACAACGGACTATGTCTCATATTACCGTAATCACATTCACGAAAACTTATAATCGCTGCATGAAATACTTACCATGAAATACATTCGTTTCTTACAGTATCTGAAATACCACTTTTAATAAAGTACAAGTTTTATTTTATTGTCAATAGGCTCACTAAGCAGATGCATCCGCCGGTACAATGAAATTAGTGTCGTGCACGGAATTAAATAGTTTTTGTTTTGCTTAAAGTTACAAAAGCAGGAGCGATGATAAACTTTTAAAAAATGTTATTAAGTATCCATTGACTACGACTGCGCAAACTTACAAATTTGCAAGTCCACATAAATCAGAAATACAAACTAGCAAATCGTATTACAATTCACAGTGCAAATTCACGAGACAACGTTTTAGGACCTTTCCACAGAGTTATCGTCTATAATTTACTTTGTCTATAATTAAATTACTAATAGTCTATAATTTAATAAAGCATTACCTAACTGGGTCATTCCACAGAAAACGTACCTTTTTACGTACAAGGCGCTTATTTACTTAAGAAATATTCAAAGTTCTTCTTTCAGTGGTTATAAACAGCAATACAAAGCAAGGAAGATATGAAGATTGGTATTCTTTGTTCTTTCATTTTATTTCTATTAAATTTTTAAACAACAGTGAAGATATGTATACCTCCGTTACGTGTCACAAGTGCTTCGTCAGAAGGGTGGTTAATTGTTGCATGAATTTAAGGAAATATTGAATAAGTGAGTCACATTGTATTTCTTACATTAAAAGGTGAACTGCAGTTCGACATAAAAAAAAATGAGAAAATGTTAGCTTGAACACATGTTTTTAGTTTTGAAAGTTTGTCACAGACTTTCCCTGTATCCTCCGTTCTGAAGATATTTTATCAAATTCCCATTAGATGGCAATAGTATTCACAGAGTGGATGAAGGAGGAAAAGACGCCACTTTGTTTTAGCTCTGTCTTGTGTTTGGAGTAAAATAGTATGGTTTAACTACATTCTATGTAACAGTTTCTTCAGGATTGTCAAGACGGTTCTCATCTTTGTGTATCCTCCGTTCTCAACTTAGACAGAATATACATAGAACTTTTTGAAATTATTCTTAAATACGATTCAATTACATTTTAAAGGATGTTCACGAGCCAACCTCACAATAAGCATGACAAACTAGGGAAATTTTGCAGAATGTATCCTCCGTAGATGTATCCTCCGTTACATTAACATTGAATGCAGGATATTAATTTCGTAACAGAGGGTACAAAATCATTTATTTAAATACTATGAGTCTCAATAATTGATTTAGTATATGTACTATATTGTTTATTATCATTATCTCAATAATTAATTTAAAATATTTATGATATTGGAATATTTGTTTATTATTATCGGTAAATTTCTTTTCTGCTATTTTGCGACAAGTTAATGTTCTGTTTAACCACTCAGTTTCAGAATAAATTGAAATTTTACTTTAATTATGAGTTACGCTTTTAAAATATGGTAGATTTCATTACTGTATCTTATACTCTGTTACAGTTGTGTATCCTCCGTTCATATCAAAATTTTATTTTATTCCTTATTTCATGAAAAAGGAAGAAACAATGTAACAATTCATTTTATAATTCATAGGAGCAATAATACTGCTTAGAAAATAAATTTCAGATTTGTTTGTCAATATTTATTTTTAAACATTTTTGTCTCTTAAAAGGTACGTTTTCTGTGGAATGACCCAACTAAGGTACCGGCACCCATTAGTATACAAATTTCCATTGGGCCGGGATTGCATACCTGGGGAGACTTCTAAGAAAACATACTTTCATGGAATTGTAATATCCTAATATAAGGTGGAGCGGGGTAAGATCGTAAACGCCATGAATTTATTCTAATATAAATTAAATTATACAAGCTAAGATAGAAACCTGTATTAGGCTATTATGAAGTGATAGATATAGATATCTATCATTAATTGGGGGAAATACCCTATTCATGTTCAAACAAGTGCAACTACTAGTACAATACACATCTAAACTTGAGTTGTCCAACAAAGTGCCGTCATTTTTCAGTGAATTTTGTGTCTTGAGTGCTTATTTTTGGTATGAAGAACATTGCTTACAGTTTACGTTAAATAATGCAATCCTTTCGATTCTTTGAAATTTACTGTGAAAAGCAATACTCCGGTCTTGCCCTGAAAATAGTAGTGCACGGGACAAGTTCGGAGCATGCGGCTGGGTAAGACCGCAGTTGACTGCACTCTGCTCACGCTTTTTTTTACTTTTTCTGGTTTCTTACTCTAATGCTTAATTTAATAATATTTTTATAACGTGTTTTTAGATCCAAAATGGTTCGAAATTACGTTAGAAAAACAAACCGAAGAACATATACAGTAGAAACATTTGAAGAAGCGTTAACTAAGCAACTTATTTTAATGCGGTAAAAAGCATTTTATAAATGGCTTATATATAATTCCGATTTTGCTCCATTACATAGGAAGATAGGTTTCAATAATACGTTTGAAACAGCTGTTTACGAACTTGCCCCGTACATGGGCAAATTCGGAGTAGTTGTCATTTGGAATCAACGTTAAAAATAATGATTAATACATCTATTTATCACAAGCCTGGTTTCGAATGGAATACATTTTGCCATTTTGAACCAGGCGGCCATATTGGAATCAGTGAAGTACCACAATGTTCCCGAGGAAGAATTTTGGCGGATTTTGTATATGTGTTAAGTATCAGTGTTCTGGGTCTATTCACACTGAATTTGCTTTTGTTGCAAGTTTTTCAAGGTCAAACCATATTTTTACTTGACTATTAATCAAGAACATATTGAACGCTCAATGTTTAATTATATTTATCCTTTTCTGTTTACGTGATATATAAGTATGTGGGAGCTTGAACATTTCTTGGCGTGAATATTTCATTTGGACAGGAGATCATTAAATTTTAAATGGGGAATGTAGGCTAAACAAAATTAGGAAAAACAAAAAATTTGAATCATATATTGCTCTGATGTAAACATCCTGAATCAACAGAATAAATACCTCTTACTGGATAAAGTGGTTTTTAAATGCAAATAAGCTACCTTTCTAATTTAGATCTGGAAAAAGCTAACTTATAATTGAAGATTTTTGCGCTACCACAGTCTAGCTAAAATAGAATTAAACTGTCGAATTTACAAATAAAACTGGAAACTTTCTTGGCGACGAAAATTAAGGGATTCTTCTGGGGTTTCTAGCCAAGTAAAAATTTGGAGTGGTCCAAGCTTTCGGACACCATCATGGAAACCATCTTCTGGGAATGAGAAGCAAGATGACCGTAAACTTTTTAAACCGTTTGAGTGCCACTCTCTGTTCGGTCCGTGTTTCGTTCTTTATTTTTACGGAAACGCTCAAAGCTTTGTTTCAGTATTCCAGCCCTCAAAAACTTACCATATCTCTAATACTATTGCAGATAAAAATCTATTTTTTTTTTAAATATAAGAGGAGGATTTGTATTTTCATTTTTCCCAAAATCTTTTAATTTTAAAATCATTAGTTTTAGTAATAATAACTTCCAAACTTCGTTAAACAAAAAGTAATTAGCATTTTACAGAACATCAGTTGATATTTTTTTTATTTAAAGTTAAAAATAAAATAAAAAAACCAATTACAATTACGATGTGTGGGTTTTTTTTTTATTTTGTTTATGTTTTTTAAGACAAAAAGAAAGTTGAATCTGTAGTTATGATTTTTGTGATTTTGTTTTTATATTCTTCTGTTAAATTAGATTGAATTCCTCAAAACGCAGATTGAAATAAAAGCTTTCAAGAATCTCATAATAATTTTTAATCCCCTTAATATAGCATATTTTTAAAAATGCTAATTAAATTAGATATTTACTTTCAAATTTTTCCCATAGAGAAATAATTAAATTTTTAACACCAGTTGGTGTTAAATAATAATTGAAAACGTACACGTTTCCAATGGTTATTTTAAGGGTAGTAGTTATACTCATTCACTATTACAAGTTATTAAAAACAAACTTATTGATGACATAACTGTAATGGAAGAAAAATCTTTAAATATTATATTTAATTTAGGCATATATATATTTCTTTGTCAGATTCTGAAGAAAAATCTATTAAATACTTCTTACTTTCTTTCGTGGGGAGTGGAAATAAGATATATAATATATTGTTTTATTTATACTTGAAATTAAATTTAATTTTGAAGGAAATAAAATTACATTTGAGAATAAATCAGAGAATGATAAATATCAACTAAAATAAATTCCTTTGTTTTTCGAGGTGACATAATTCTTTAAATTTCTAACACTGAATCAAAACAAATAAAATGAATTTAATCCCAGTCACTCTCTCATAATAAGTCCCAATCTCTTTAAATAATTTGGAGAAATTATGTCCAAGTAAATCCTCAAATGACAAAGCTCGAAAATGGCTCTCTAGATTTGAAAAATGTTTTCAAATTTTACTAGTTAGAAATAAATCTAAATTAAAATATTGATAATTATTTTGATGTTTATAATCATTATGAATAAAACTCGACTACAAATCCTTTTTCTTCATTGCTATATTTCGCAGGCAACGGCTTTGTCCTGCTTCTTCAGGCTTCTAAAATACATTGAATAATCCTCACAAACACAGAGCCAGTTACGGTAAAGAATTGTTACATTTATTTTGTTTAATACAATATTGAGTCAGTTGCGGTAATTAATTAATTTACATATCTTTTGTTTATACAATAAAAAGGCAGTTGCGATAAAGAATGAAGTTATACAATTAATAAAAATGTGACAATTATTGGAATATTTCATTGTTTTTACAGTTTTCTTTAAATTTTTCTAATATCATTGGGCACGCTTTTAGTATAAATCTTGTATCTATTTGTAGTTGTGTTTTATTCATAATGATTATCCATATTTCATAGATAAATCTACATAATTTAGATTTGCTGTATAGGCATGGCTGCAGAGTAAAATTAATAATGTCTTCTTAACTAACTTCTGTGACTTTTGTCTCGTAATAGTTTATTGTTTATTGTATGTTTATAAATCATTGTTAAGCATTCACCAGTAAAAATAAGTTATAATTTAAATTCGATGGATTAATAGCTATATAGAAGCATTATTTAATATAATAACTGAAGTGCTGGTATTTAAGCGTTGAGCGAATATTGGCAGAGGTTAATAATATCTAGTTCGCGTACTAACTTTGGAATATCTGAATAATAAGTTCCAGATATTATACTTTTGAGTCAAATCATGCCATACACTAAAGTAAGATCCAAAAGTAATTGTACTGAGATCAGTGATGTCTTTTACAATAAAGATCTAGTCACAACCGTATTCATTAGAATTTTCTTCACCAAACAGAAATAATATTACAAAAGGGCAAATTTTCAAAGTCAACAAGGCGACATCTTTTTCAAGCCAAAATTCAAAATAAAAATGCCAAAAACACGAATACGTAACAAAAAGGATATAGTATGAACGAGAAGTACAAAACTTAATTTTAAATTACTTTGGCAAGAAAGACAATTCGTCATTTAAATAATACAAAAACGTTGTATTAAGTTTTAGTAAGCATCCACATTTTTGTAATAATTTGCAATTATTTCAACTATTATTTTATTTTCCTTTAAAATTGTTTTGCTTGTATTTCTCGTTCATACTTTTTGTTTCTTTTCTGTTGTTGGCTTTTCTATTTTGAGTTTTTGGCTTGATAATGAAGTCTCCGAATAGACTTTGAAAAATTGTCCCTTTGTAATATTTTTTTTGGTGAAGTAAAGTTTAATGAATAATAGTGACGTCATTTCTAAGTGACGTCATTGCATGCTTAGTGACTGCAGTAAAGACGATTTACTAGTATTGGTATTTAAATTCCTTCAGTTACATTGAAATAAACAAATGGACTATTTTCAGGGGCCAACGCGAACATGTGTTCGAGATATTTGGCATTATTTTCAATGGATTTCCGGCTCCCCATGTTCGAGATATTTAGTATTGCTGTCATTGTATTCCCCTACCAATTCCCGAACGGAAGATCGGATCGACAAACGAACATCACCATCGCGTTCAAAGGCCCAAACAACGTAGAATAGATAATTTTCAATGGCCAACGCGAACAAGTGTTCGAGATATTTGGCATTGTTTTCATTGGATTTCCGCTATTAGATTAAATGTAGAGATGCAACCATTTCATTTCAGTTGCTAGCTATTGCTTGATGGGTAAGGTCTCGAATTCATGCTGGAGGTTATCGGTTCGAATCCGTATATCTACTGGGTGTTTCTTTTAATTTTTTTTTTTTGCTTATTTACTATTTTTTTAGCGGCCCCAATTGTTACAGCTTGCCTAGGGACCGCTATTGCTTTTATCCTGTCTGTCTGTCTATCACACTCTGTAGCGGCCAAACGGTTAGATATTCGAATGAAACCTTCACCATTGTGTTCAGCATCAAAAGGCATCAAAAGGACCACGTATAAAAAATCAGACCTCTAGGACCACTCTCTGACCCCCCAAGGCGTTTTAAAGTGACATCCAGACAATAGCGGTCCCCTAGCGGTTTTACAGGCAATCTGTAATAAGTGTTTTGCTAATAATGGGTTGCTCAGAATTGTGTTTATAAAATTGTGCATATTATGGAATCGCTTTACTTTTGACAATGTCTAAAAGCATTAATTACCTTGTTTATTATTATTTTTAAATTATTTATTATTATGGATCGCCTTTATTTATGCTTTAGCACAAAATTATATTCATTTTTTTTTTTTTACTCATTGTTTTTACAGATGAATATTCTAAAACATTTTTATTCTATTTTTTTTCCTCTCTCCTATGTATACCTAGGGAAGTTAAAATGTTAGATCAAGCTTATAATAATTCTCTTTGATATCCAGCCATTATATTTTTCACTATAGTCATTTCCACAAAGTTTGCCAAATGCGAAAATGGTCCTAACTCTTAATCACGTTTGGAAGTTCACGTGGTAGTAATTATTCAAAATATAAATAAAACAAATAGAGAAAAAAATCACAACTGGATAGTAAATATGCCTTCGCACCCTGATCCAACATCATGGGGAATCCTGTACAGCTGTTTCATCCTTATTAGTAATCATCAGCAGAATTTACCCTAGATGTTTGGCTCAGGTAGCGCGAAAGCTAAGTAAAAGCATTCTCGATCCCGGGAATGGGCTGCCGAGATAAAAAACAATATGAAATAGAAAATAATCCTGTGAAATCCACAGTATTAATACCTTGTCCTTTCACTGAAAGGCATTAAGAAATTAAATTATAAATAAGAAACATCATAAGTGCGATGAAAAGTAAAATTTATTGCCTTTCAGTGCCTTACAAACACAAAGTCCTCAGTATTTGAATGAGTTAAGACTAGTCTTCTGTAGTCCGTTCATACTTGTAAGAAATATTCAATATTATTTTCCTGGTCTGGTCAATGAAACAAACTGGCGTTATTTACTTCACATTTTGGAAAAGCATAGTTAATTAAACCATTTCAGACATTGAGAATTTTGCTTTGCAAGGTTAGATTGTCACAGCTTCGCTTGTCCATACTTCAATCTACTGTAGGTTCTTTATGAGGTTCAAATTACGATATAAAGTTAAGCTTAAGCAATTTCTTTTTTCTATAAAGGAGAACGTGTTATAGATAAACACGTTATACCAGAACGCGTTACAGCATTTCGGATGTTATCTACGGACCTTCTGTAGATAGCATCCGAAAAAATGTTCTGTTCTCTTTCAGAGATAAACTAACAGGAACGAAGTAAATAGCGAGATTGAACAACAAATTTAAGACTTATAGAATAACGATTTTTTTTTTAGCCAACCTACAGGGATAAGTTATTATCACAGGATATCAGTACGTCAACAATTTTTTTTTTAAATTATTAAAAGAAATGGCGACATCCCCAAGAGGTGACTTTCTCATTTAAATATATTTAATAGTTTTAAATTCAACAATGTTCAGAGATTATAAATATATCTTTTCAGTTTAAATTGTATATAATTCAGTGTGAGCGAGGAAAGTGATATTTAGCGTTTTTGGTTTTAATGGGTAAGTAATAATTATAATATTGAATATTTACTAATTTATAATAGCATATTCGTGGAGGTATTTAGCCTTCCATTTCCACATCAAATCTGCCATAAGTGTTTTAGTTTTAATGGTTAAGTTCCACTATTTATGAACATTCAAAGAGAGTTCATTTTCGTTTTGATGAAAATGTTATGCTTATGAAAAACTAACTGATATCGTATTTACTTAATCTTTAAAACTATTTGTTTCAAAGTTTTCGTAGCACATTTCTAAACTTTGAGGTCTTCTATATTGTATTAATATTATTATTACTTTTATTGTATTAATATGATCAGGTTAAGAGAACATGAAATAAATCTGAACTTCACCATATGTTTCTGTTGTAATCTCGTCAAACTGTTTGAAATCGATTGAAAAATATACACACAAGACTAAAGAGCAGAAATAAATGATAAAAATATACATTTTTAAATATATCACGTTTTTAAAACGAGCAAAAAAGTATAAAATAATTTTTCTATGAAAATACTTGAAAGATTTAAAATGAAAAACGTGTGGCGCAAGATAATATACACTCCATCCATACCATCTCAATTATCTATTGCAAAATAATATACACTCCATCCATACCATCTCAATTATCTATTGCAAAATAATATACACTACATCCATACCATC
>JAFIDM010010028.1:69455384-69476246 GCA_023159025.1 Thereuonema tuberculata | reverse complement strand
CAAGATAATATACACTACATCCATAGAATCTCAATTATCTATTGCAAGATAATATAAACTGCATCCATACCATCTCTATTATCTTTTGCAAGATAATATTCACTCCATCCATTGCTGTTGTTAGGTTCCATCAAGTCGTCTACAACTTCTGGTGACCTCATGTACTAAGGCTATCCAAACAGATCTATCATTTGCTGCAAATCTTAGTTGTTGCAAAGAATTCCCGGTAGCTTCCTTTATATCCTCCATCCATCTTCTTCGTTGCTGTCCTCTTCTTCTTTTCCCCTCTACCTTCCCAAGCATGATTATCTTTTCAATGGAATTATCGGCTCTCATAATATGGCCAAAATAGGATAGTTTTTGCCTTAAAATCAATGCTTCCAACGAATAGATTGGCTGAATCTGATCTAAAACCCATTTGTAATTCTTCCTTGCAGTCCATGGTACTCTCAAAAGTCTTCTCCAGCACCAGAGTTCAAAAGAGTCGATTTTCTTTCTTTCCCTCTTTCGCATTGTCCAACTCTCACAACGTATATCATCACGGGAAAAACCATTGCTTTCACAATCCTAATCTTGATAGATTTAGAGATGTCTCTGTCTTTCATTATTTTCTCCAGGTTCGACATTGCTCGCCGACCCAACAAGATTCTTTTCTCTATATCTTCTGTGCATCCTCCATCCTCATCCCAGAAAATCAAAGTGTGAGACTTTCTCTATCACCTCATCTCCGATTTTTAGCGCTCCCATTTTTCCTGTTGTCGTGATCTTAGTTTGTGATCTTAGTTTTCTTAATGTTCAATCTAAGTCCAAATTTTAAGCTTTCATCTTTTACAATGTCTAGAAGAAATTCTTTGTCTTTTTCATTTTCTGCCAACAGGGTGGTATCATCTGCATATCTTAAGTTGTTAATCTTAATTCCTCCAATCTTCACACCAGCCCTTGATTTCTCTAGTCCCGCTCTTCTCATAGATCATAGGATAGATAACTATCCTTTTGAAATTCCCTTGATTTCTCCATAATCCATCGCATGTTTGCAATCTGATCCCTCGTGCCTCTTCCCTTTCTAAAACCTGCCTGTTCTCTTGGCAGTTCTCTCTCCATGTAATATTCAAGTCTTTTTTGTAGTATTTTAAGCATGACTTTACCGGCGTGCGGGATCAATACAATTGTGCGGTTGTTGGCACACACTGTAGCATCTCCTTTTTTTGGTATTGGAATGTATACCGATCTTTTCTAATCTTTAGGCCATAAGATCTTCATCCATACTTGTCTACAGACTTCTCCTAGAACTCTAGTAGCTTCTTCTCCCGCCCCCTGATCAGTTCTAATGGTATTCCATCAGTACCCGGTGTTTTCCCTTTTTGTAGTTCTTTCATTGCCCATTTTACCTCAGCATCCATTATCATTGGTTCTTTGCTAAACTCTTTTTCAATAAATATTTCTTTCTGATTTGAATCCCTTTTGTATAGGTCTTCAGCATATTCCATCCATCTCTTCTTGATCTCAATGCTCTCTGTAAGATCTTTTCCTGTTTTGCTTTTCACTATTCCTAATCTAGGCGTGAATTTACCAGTAATATCTCTTTAATCTTTTTAAAAAGATCTCTTATCCTCCCTTTAAAGTTATCATCTTCTATTCTCTGACATTCCAGATTGATATAGAGTTCCTTATCTTTTCTTGCTTGTCTTTGAAATTCCGCATTTAATGTCTAACTCCTTGCAAATTGCCCTTGGATTTTTCCTCTCTTCTTTTCTCAGCTATTGTAATTGCTTTATCAGAAAGCCATTTTGTCTTCCTCTTCTTTTTATTTTTTGGTAATAAATTATTGGCTTCCTCAGTAATGATATCTCTCATTTCGCACCATAAATCACCAGGACTTCTTTCATCAGTAATTAAAACTTTGAATCGTTCTTCAACTTTCAATGTGAAAGTTTTTGGGATTTTTTCCAATATCATATCTCTTTATTGCGCTATATCTGCGGACCTTTTTAAGTTTGATTCGGATTCTTGCCGTTAATAATTCATGATCAGTCTGCTGATGGTAGTGTTTTTGCTGAAAGGACTGCACTCTTCCACCGTCTTTTACACATAATGTAGTCCATTTGATTACGATGAAAACCATTGGGCTTTTCCCATATGTAGAGTCTTCTTTTATGTTGTTTAAACCAAGTGTTTGCAATCCACAGTGAATTGTCTTCGCAAAATTGTATTAGTCTTGCTCCTGCTTCATTACGTCTTCCTAAACCATATCTTCCTGTTATACCATCTGTTTCCATATCTCCAACTATTGAGTTCCAGTCGCCCAAATAAATAAAACATCTCTTTTTGGGGTGTCATCTATTACTTTCTGCAGACTATCAAAAATTCTTCAACATCCTCTTCAGCAGCTGATGTAGGTGCATAAATTTGTATTATTGTGATATTAAGTGGTTTTCCTTGTATTCTTAAACATATTCTATCATTAACTGGATTATATCCAATAACACAATTGGCTATGTTTTCCTTAATGATTATGGCTACTCCGTGTCTCCTTATTTTATCATTACCAGAGTAGAAAACCTTGTAATCATCTGATTGAAAGTGCCCCCTTTCGATCCACTTGAGCTCACTTATTCCCAAACTTTCCAATTTGGTTCTTTCCATTTCACTTTTCAAAATATCCATTTTTCCCTGATTCATGTTTCTTACATTCCACGTTCCAATGTAGTGTGTTTCTGTAAAGCAGGCAACTGATTCTTTCATCCTGTTTGCATCGGTGGCTGAACTCCCTTCTGGCTTTGATCCAGCAACGTCATTTCTATATCAGATCTACTCAAAAACGGTTGTCGCTCCTTCCCTGTAGTTAGTAGTGTGCTTTCAGACCAGGGGGTCTCATCTTCCAGCACCATAGCTTGATAATCTAATGGTAACTTGTATACGAGGCTTTCTTGGAATATAGAGAGGCAGTTTTCCATTGCTTTCCTCACATCCAGTAACTCCATCTAACTCGGAGTTGTGTGTGCCACCGTTGGAATTGTTAGTCTCTTCCGCCGCCACACTTGAATTGATGACCTGCAGCTCAAGAGACATTTGTGCCCCCCGTCTCTCGTTAGCACCTGACTGGCTACTGAGTCCCACTGGGGTTAGAACCCAATCTTCGTCCAAGTTGCTCAGGCACAGGACCCACCGCATGGAGGTGAGAGTAGAGTCGAGAAGGAGAGGCTGTATGTCCCGGTTGGGATCATATATTGCGCGTCACTTCCCCATTGGATCCCACTCCATCCATACCATCTTAATTATCTATTGCAAGATAATATTCACTCCATACATACCATCTCAATTATCTATTGCATGCGCCTCACGTTTTTCATCGTAAATCTTATGAGTATTTTTATAACAAAATTATTTTATACTTTTTAGTTCGTTTTAAAAACGTGATATATTAAAAAATCTATTTTTTTTGTAATTAAGTATTTTTTTTTTCCTAAACCAAGTATTCTGAAAGAATAAAAATGACAAAAATTTGTAACGTTTATTGCAATATCAGTTTACAAACAATTTTTTTTTCTCTATTTCTCTTGCGATACAATTTGGAATATAAACAAAAGTAATTTTTTTCATTTTCCTCAGCTTAATTAAATAAAAAAAATCACAATTTCTCTAACACAAAAAACAATGCATTATTCACAGATTAATAGTTTCTGACATTATGTACATTATTTTCAATGTACTAAAAATAGCACTTTTTTCAGTTTCAAAGTTTAGGAGCGACAAACTTCCAATCTCGCATGCCCAAAATTTGTCTGTAGGAATTTAGCACAGTCCGCAGTTTATCAAGATTTTTCCGAAAACTGCACGACTGGATCTTGAGCTGCTCAATATCTGCAAAGAAAACAGAACAAAGAAATATTGGTCAGTAGCAAAAAAAGTATTTTTAAACATTATTTTTAGGCATTTTAATAAAATTTATTCATATCAAGTAATATCAGGCATATCAAAATGTCGCCTCCAGGTGTTTCCAAGCTAATATTTCTCTCGAGTAGACAAATAAGCACAGGAAGTGGAATACAAAGGATTGTAAAACGAGAAAGTGTTCTCACAAGTGTGTGACCTCGAACGCTGAGAACCGCACGAAAATGTGCTTAGAATATAAATTGCTCATACGAAAAACACTGCTATGAGTCATTCTGAGGCAAAACTGCACGTCTTACCTTGAGAGACATTTGAATGATCACCTATTGAAGGTCCAAGAGAGGAAGTTTGGTTACGCAAAGAAACAAAATATCGATATAATAGAAGGAAAAAAACGCACTTTTCAATGAACACTGTTTACACTCTATACCACAACCGAACACTCCAAAAGACGGCATCCTACTGCAGGTATACTATTCACACAACTAGATTAAGTATTTGTTTGTGCTAGCCTCGGATGGCGCTAGCAGACAATAGCTGAGTTTTTCGTGGGAATTACTCATACCACTGTTTTTGGGATGAGCAATTTATATTCTAAGCATATTTTCGTGCGGTTCTCAGCGTTCGAGGTCACGCACTTCCCTTGTCTGTGGTGTAGGCTTTGGGCTGGAGGTATCAGGTTCAATTCCTGGCGGGTAATTTTTCTGTTCGGGTTTCTCCTCAAAACGGGTGGGTTCTAGAATTCATCCAGTCATCTGGGTAAAATGGGAATTGGTTTCTTTCTTGAGCTAAAAGCGAAAGGGCGTTGGAGCGAACACCCGACCCCAACTTCATCCCAGTGGTCGAAGAATTGTTGAAGCCTATATAACCAACAACCTTCCAATTTAAAGTGCCAATACGGCCTATAAATAGAGTTTCTTTAACAGTTTAACCAGTAACGAGAAAGAGAACGAAACAGAACTTTTATGACACTCAAAGAGACTATCAGCAATTTACAACAAATATAGGTTTGCTGCAGTGACACCCATGGAGAAGGCTTGTGCCTCGTTCAGATATTATTGTATGCGATCTTCAGGCACTTTCTTACCCCTTCACTCGCTCAAGTCCATATATTGTCTATTTAATTAGTTTATGACGTTGAGGGTGGGGCAAACAGGGTCGTGAGGATCTGTGGGCTTGGAAGGAAAGACCATAGATGGGCCCCAGTGCCATAAAGTAATTAAGAAACAATGACACGACATACGACGAAAGGGGGAAAGCAAAGATCTAGCATCGTCTGTGTTCTACATTAGTGGGTTGAAGCCCCTCAACCCACACAGTACAGAAAGAAAGAACGAGAAGACCTTCAATAAAGCACTGACGTGTCTATGTCTTATTATTTTGGAAAGTAATCTTTGAAACAGGATACAGTTTTGAATGCTGCCGTATGATACTTTTCATACGTAACTCCTCTCTCAAGTACAGTTTCAAATAGTCCTGGGTGCGGCATTGGATTGCTGTAAAATTTTAGGTTTACTTGATTAAGGCAGATGTACTGTAAATACCTGTCGTATAAAATTAAATATTGTAGATTTCAAAATAGAGAAAGGTTTGTTCATTATCATTATTTTTTAGCTTGCCTGTAAAAAAGGGAACCGCTATTGTTGTTGTTTTTGAGCTGGATGTCACACTCTGTAGTGGCCAAACGGTTAGATATATTAGAATGAAAACTTCACCATTGTGTTCAGCATCAAAAAAGTAGTGACTCCGTAAAAAAAACAGACCTGTAGGACCACTCCCTGACCTCCCAAGGAGTTGCTTGCTAATAATAGGTTGCTACAATCCAAGAAACCTGGTATTGTTTTAATTTCTTATTATAATTTGTGATTGTTGCGAATGCAAAAGGTGCAATTGTTTCGTTTATTGTGATTGCTTTAGAGCTGCATTGTAAATGTGATTGTTACTCATGCAAAAGACGCCAGTGTTGCGATTGAAATTGAAAAATTGTCTCGACGTGCGGAAAAACGAGATGCTGATGCAAAGCGAGAAGCTTCACGCTTGAGTAAACGGTCTCTCTCAAAGTCTGAGACAAGAGATAGAGAACGAGAAAGAAATGCTGAGGCATATCGCCCACTACGATCTGATCGCTTCCGATAAAATTGTTTTTTTAAAATTGTGCATATTACTGGGCCGCTTTGCTTTTGACACTGTCTAAAGGCATTAATTATCTTGTTTAATCAACTTGAAGGACATTTTCTCAAAAGCTTTTCCAAGGAAACTTTAATTGGGAGCGAACGGTTTTCAGATGGCTGCCATTGTTCTGTATAATTCCTAAAGTTCAGAGCTGCCCAGAACATTATTTTTCTTCTTCTTTGCGAATGCCCGGACTCAGTATGGAAACTACGGGCCTCAACAAGCGGAAATGTGAGCGGTTGGCCGACAAATCGTTGCCCAGGGTATGCCACAGGAGGCATCTCACGCTATACCCGCTGGAACGAACAGAAGGAGAAACAGAAGAAGAAAGAAACATCCATGCCACGATCGGGATTCGAATCCTAGTACCGGCACACTGGCCGAAACGGCAGACCCCGTCTAGACCAAGTTCAGCACGGCAGAACATTATTGAAAATTTAGTATAATATCCTAATGGTTCATGCAGGATGGAAGCACGAACATAGCAACGATTTTCGATTTCCTGAATGGCATTTCCAACTTAACGTGTAATTTCACAACGAATTTGCTGATTGTTTTCCATAAGGTAAGAACTGACCACTAAGTTGTACTAACCTAGAAACGTGTGTTTGCTTAATTTTGGGATTAAATGAGGAAAAGATTTCTTCGAAGAAGCGTTATTGAAAATCATTAATCTTTAAGGTTTTAATGATACATAACAGAAAATATACTATCAACAATCTCGCAGGTCGTGTCACAGAAGCTTTCAGACAAAACTGCAGTTCACAGTTTAACACGTGATTCGTAAAGCATACATTACTATCAAGTTATCAGTTATTGAGTTTCTAATAATGTCCATGAAATAATTTATTCAAAATACAAACAGAGCCATCTAAGGCAGTCTTAAAATGTTCTTTAGAACCCTTTCCCTGTTAAGATAACTACAATTTGGAATGTATGTTTCTTCGACAAAGTTGTTATATAGCATTTAAACAATTCCAGAAGCGTTGCTAAGAGTTTTTAATAACATCAAAACTTATTTTTCTGTTGCTTGCCTATGAACCATTGCTATGTTGCTGATACCCACATATGCTTGCTTTCTATTAAGTCTATGCCATATATAAATTTGATTTAAAATCTATCTCACTTCTGTGGAATCAGACAAAGGTTTTTGAATTTCGTTTGTTATTCATAGATCTTTATGAAATGTCTTATTCGATAAATTATTGCATAAAGATCTATACTAACTTATTTACTGTCTTATGGTATAAATTATATTAGTAGAATTTAAACATACAATTTTATGAGAACACACATTGCTGATTTTCAGAAAAAAAAATAAACTTCATTTCTAGTTCTGTAACACTGCTGTGGAATTACCTCTAAAGTTCCTCAATAATAACAAAATAATCACTTGCTTTGTGTAGCCTCAAAACAAGCATATTTTTGTAGCTAGATCGAACACAAGCCGTGGAATTGATTTTACCAAAGCCTCCATCACAGGATTTGTAATTTTATCGCAAGCATCTGTAAATAGCAAATTTAAGTTCTCCAATAGAGTTAAATTAATGATTCTGTGATATACTCAGCGTGCTAATTGAGCCCAAAGATTCTCTATTGGATTCATATCAGGGCTCAAAGCTGCCCAATCTATCACATCAATTTTCTGATCTTCAAACCACTTCTTAATTTTGTTATCTTGCTGAAAAATCCAAGAACTGCCACAAATCAACGGAAGAAATGAAAAAATATTATCTATAATAATTCCTGGTACTTTTGAAAATTAAGTCTTCCATTAATGAATTGTCAGTCTTTCCTCCGGCTCCAAATTCAGCCCAAATCATTACAGGTCCACCACCGAAGTGCCTACTGAACTTAACCTTCTTCTCCTTTCATGCCAATAGTAGAAGAGTGCAATAGAACTGTTACAGATTTTATCAAGTCTCACTGTTAACCACTTAACAACGATCTACAAGACAATCTGAGACAGACTGAAGATAGATTATTGCTGTTACCTTAACCACAGATTTGTATTTCATAACTAAAGTTTCATTAGAATTTTATTCACTATTGTAAATCGGTATTCTCATGCAACCCAGACTTACAGCTATATGTACTTTCAACTAAAATTGTAGGATACTTATACAGTTAATAAAACGAAATAAAGCAATATGTACCAATCTGCTTGTTTTCCTGCAATCGGAAAATTTCTTCCACTGTGTCTATGGACACTCCAGCTCTTAATTCCAGATATGCCAGTTTGGAGCAAGACGATATAACATTCCTTATACTTTGATTCAAGTTCTCATCGAGATCAGCGTTGACGGCATCTTTATAAATAAATATTTCTGACAAGAAAAGAAAAGATACTATAGATTAGCAATTCTCAACCTGGGGGGCGCGCCCCCCTAGGGTGGACGGGATAAAACTAAATGGGGGGGGGGGGGGCGAGTATATCGAGAAAAAATGAGAAAAAATATTTTTAAAAAATGTATTAAATTTACTGAAAGAAAAGCCATAATAAAAAAATAAAATACACGTTTACACTGACATAATAAAAAATAACATTCTGACAAAAAAAAAATACTGGCATATAATAAAACATAAAATACACATTTACATTGATATAATACACTTATAAACAAGATTAAAGTCAGATTAATCACATTTATAACAAGATTAGTGACAGGCCAAAGGGAGTCACTAATGAGTATAAACAAGATTAATAGTTACTAGTGACTCCCTTGGGCCTGTCTTGCAGAGCAACGTTTTTCGAAATAAGGTTTATTATTAGAAATTGACACTCTAAGCTCTTTTTCTATATTTAGCTGAGATCTTTATTTTATCATCAAAGCAGCCATCGCAAAAAATCCGGTTTTTCAAAGTTAGGATGTTGAAAATTATAATAGTATACGAAATGCTCTTGTTTTCAATGTAGAAAGCTCATCATCCAATCCTGCCCAAAATTCAAAGAGTGATTTTTATTAGTAATTTGTCTCTTGATTTCGCCACTTGCCGCGAAGTCTATAATAAAGATTTCTTCTTCGGCAGTTCAGAAACCATCGGGAGTATTTTGAAATGGGTCCCTAACCCACTCGTAACTTGCTATCAAGTCAGCAAGAAAATACTTTTTAAAATTCTTTGCCAGCACGGTTAAATGATTTTCAATGATTACAAAAACAACTTCAACATGTTGTTCTTCAGTCTTGTAAGTTTTAACACATTTCTATAGTTTTTTTTTTGCTTTACATTTCTTCTCCACAATTCCGGTTTTCTACAAAAAGCATTAACTTTATCACTCGTATTCAACATATGTGTGTTTGCTCTTTCGAGTTGAAGCTTTAAGGTATTTAATTTCTCGAATATGTCCATCAAGTAGCTCAATTTCATCACAAATAAATCATCTCGAAACTTCTGGGCTTCCGGTCGGTTTTCCTCTTCTAGAAAAATGACGATTTCATCTCTTAATTCACAAACACGTTGCAAAAATGACCCACGTGATAACCATCTTTCGTCGCAATAAAATAGTAACGCTGAATGTACTGCACCGCTGAACGCTGAATGTACTTTTACAAAGTGCAGAGAAGATTCTTGATGTTAGGGGTCTCATTTTTATATAATTTCCTACGGTAACCATCGTCATTAGCACAATATTCAGAGTAGGACTCATTTCTTTGGAAGCTCCTCTGTGGATCATGCAATGTGTCCAGATACACTGAGGAGATTTTTGTTTCACAAGTGCTTTTACACTTTGGAATCTTCCAGACATTGTATGAGCACCATCGGTGCATATTCCGACGCAATTTTTCCATTCTGTATTTGCCTCGTTTTCAAAATAATTTAAGATAGCAAATAATGCAAGTGAGTGCTGTTGCTTTGAGTTCTATTGGTTTGCAGAATAATAGTTCTTCTAATGCTGACATACCATCACAAAATCGAACATAACAATCAAGATAATTGCTATCTATTGCCCTATCAAGCTGAATTGAAAAAAAAATTGACTCGCAACTTTCCGAAAAGCTGATGCTGTACATCTTCAGCTATATCACCAATTCGACGGGCAACAGTATCATTTGATAGAGGTATGGACTACAGTTGTTTGCCAAAATTATCTCCAAATATAGTTTCTACAATCTCAATTGCAGCTGGCAGAATAAGCTCTTCAGCAATGGTGTGAGGCTTTTTACATCTGGCTATTTGATATGAAAATTTGTAAGAGGCAAGTAAAGCTTTTTCATTCATAGACAAAGTTTTTTTTTAAAATGATTTTTGATTTTCATATCTTAATTTGAAGAATTCTCGTGGTTTGCTAACATACTCACTATGAAGCGTTTCCAAATGTCATATAAGTTTATTAGGTTCCATGCTATCTGCTGCCAAAATTTTTGATCAAATGACACACAGGGTCCTTTCTTCTCAATTTACTTCAGTGCTGGTAAACCCAAAATTTGAATGCTCTTGAGAATATTTTCTTGATTTTATCTTCGGAACCACTGACGGCTGTGAACTTGATGATGCTTCACTATCGTCTAATACTCGCTTTCTCCCACTTAAAAATTTATCCATGATTCTATATACATACACTGTATAATTCTACTGCTACTCGAATATCGTGAATTGCAGTTAACACGCAAATTACAACATACACGTTCACGGTAGAGGTAGAGGTAGAAGGATCGACTCTACTGAGACTGAAACTGAACGAGATGCAGCATTTATACACATCGCACAGACGTTCTAGAATGTCCGAGACAAATCGGAACTTCTCCGAAGCCGCGAGAAGTGGAAGAGAAGCGAGACAAGGGTTTGCTACAAGAGGATCTACTTTTCGGCCGTTCTGCGCATGCCGTCACTCTCGACGCTCCACGACCTGGTCTAATGCTTATCGCCCCTTACTCTTCACAGAATGTCACTTTATGAGGCAATCTAGGTCTAGTTACTTGACCTATGCATTAATTCATTTTGAATATTGATAAGTAGAAATTGATATATGCATTATGTGTTTTTGGGTTCAGGTGTTTTCAAATAAATCTCGGGTGATAATTGAAGAAAAAATAAGGAAATTTTGTATGCTAACGTTTATTGCAATAGATTGTAGTACAACTCTAATTTTTAAGGTTTTTTATCAAGGTCGTAGTGTACCTTTAGGGTCAAAATACAATTAAATTAGATATAAACTAATATTACGATTACAGCACGCTTTCAGTGAAAATCATTGTATGGGGGGGGGGGGGGGCGATGAGAATTATGATTGAAAATTGGATCCCAAATAGTAAAAGGTTGAGAAACACTGCTATAGATGTATTATAAATTATACTTTTAAGAAATTGATAGTATGAACATAGGGATAAATTTTTAATGTTTTCTTATACATTCGTCTAGTGATTCGTTGAACTTGCTGATATTTGATTCTTTTTTTTGACAAATTACGACATTCTAAAGTCATTCCGTGAGGAACAAAGAACTGAGATCTCGGACAGCTGTTTCGAATTTCTTCAAACTTATCAAAACTGCAAATGTTGAACGATTAGGGATCATATAAGATAGGGCAATTTGCCGATAGGACAGAAAATGACCACTCTGAAAATAAGTATTGAAAATAAGTGTAGCGGCCCGAGATTGTTATATTTTTCTCCCTTTCCTATCCTTTTTATTTTCTTCATTTTTATGCACGAAGAATCTTTACAAATATTTTCTTATTTCTTTATCCGTCTGCCGAAACGCTTCTTTGTCTTCTTGGAATGGATGCCTTACAAATGTTTGATAGTGCTCCCTATAGTCGACTTTCCATCTGGCATCCATTTTGCGCAGCTATCCATTCTCCACATTTATTGCCTTCTTTTGATCATCCCATCTTTCAGTCTGCCAACATATGTTTTGGTAGACAGGTCGGCGCCCTTCTGCATCCAAACCGCTGCTCTCCCGGTTGACGTCACTCTGGGGGCTTACGAAATACAACAGTGAAACAAAACAAGAGCACAGGGAGAATCTGAGAAGAGCAGGCGGCCAGCAATCTTACTGCCCTTCGAATGAAGACAGACTTTGTGCTTGACGAGAATCATTTAGCACACTTCTAAATGGATCCGGCTAAGATCTGCTAAGAAGGCTATAATTCGCAGCGCCGAGGATTTCGTTGAGTCAATGTGAGCATTCATCGAATCCTCGAACCTGCGAAGTACGTGGTTGAAAGGTAGTCACTGCAAAGTGAGTTGCCAAAAGTAAGAACGGCCAGAAGTAAGAAAGACCTAGACTACCCACATCCAGCTCGATTGCTCTTCAGCTAATGCAGAGAATAAACTGAACATTGGACCGCTTCCCCGCTCCAGAGAACTGCACGAACTATGTGATTTCAGGTGAACTCTGGACAGCGCTGGCGCGTGTGGAACGCCATGACATTAATTCATTAAGTTCAATGTCTGTATGTGTTTTTTCTATATATTATTTCCTTTGTCTGAAAACCCTGGGGTAATGTATAATCTTATTCTAATCATCTACTTGTAAATATATATTTTGTTCTTCATTAAATCTCTTTTTGAATCTCTACATAGTCATTTTGTATTAACCTTTCGTAATTCACTTACTGACATTGTTTTACCCATCGACCCCTGCGTTGGCACCCGTTGAAGGACGGACGCCGAGTTAAGTGATGGGCGACTCAGGCAAGTCTCGTTAACTAGCCTTCTGCACCTGCTAGACTGCGTGACACGCCCCTTTTTCTCCCCTTCCTTTTTTACAAAACAGTCTCCTCTCCCCTCACTTCACAGACAATCACCGACTCCCCTATCCTAATCCTTCCCTGATTTCTAAGATCCTTAACTAGACAAATTGAGCCCAGCTGCTTCGTTAATTCAAACTGATCCACTGCGTGAATTTTCCTTCTCCTACATGTACGCTAAGAACCACGGCAAAGCGTTACATAAGTCATTAAAGATATATGACAGTAATCTCTATATATCTGTAAAACTTTAAAACGTTGGTCACGTTGGCTGATGATATCTCAATCTCGAAACAGCCGTCCTAATGTTCCATAAAAGGTCAAATGTTTTCTTATTTTTATTCATAAGACAGCCTTTTAAACGATAAAATAGCAAACATTTTTGGTAGCGATTGATACTGAATTAAATGGACAATACAAATCTGTTCATTACCTAGAGTTTCAGAGAAAGTGTTTGCGATGTATTGGAAGACTCTCTGGAGATCCCAGTTCACTTCAAGTATTGGTGGCTTAGTAAGCTTCAACTCAAGTGTAAC
This sequence comes from Thereuonema tuberculata, assembly GCA_023159025.1. NCBI lineage: Eukaryota > Metazoa > Arthropoda > Chilopoda > Scutigeromorpha > Scutigeridae > Thereuonema > Thereuonema tuberculata. The sequence goes on along the minus strand of JAFIDM010010028.1, from coordinate 69,462,953 downwards.
CAATGGCATGAATTGTGACAAAATAAGAGGTACCTTAGACAGATAACGTGGCAGAACTAAAAAAAAAAATAGAAATAAAAACTAAGTAAATAACAGCACTTTTGGATTTTCTAGGTCAGATATATCGGTATTTTTGAATGAGGTAAGTCAATAAAACTATTGATTAATAACTATATATCATATCCAGTATAATTCTAAAAACTCATTTCAAAATTTCTTAATTTTATTAAATCATTTACATATACTTTAATACTTACGTTAAAATAAATATGTAATGCTTGTACATTAATTAATTATATGTGTACGATATATATCTGATTTAATATATCTTAGATTTAAAGAATTAATCTCACTTCAACGATTTTTATACTGTACTGTACTTTTTTCAGAATTAATATTCTGTAGATACTAATAATGACTAGAACCACTGAAATACGAATGAGTAAGTTCCTATTTCAAAAGTGATATAAGATGGAGTATCCTTATTTGGTTTTATGGTCACTAAAGAAACAAAGAATGTCTCGAAGGATTTTAAAGTAGTTGCTTGTGAAATGGAAGAAAACAGGAAGCAGCTATCTTAGCAGTACCTAGATCTGAATCATCTGCCAATGACCGTCAGGAGGCGATATAGACAATTTGGCATTACGTGATACATTACATGTTAATTACTGAAAACGCCTACACGTGCAATTTAACGATAACTTTTACAACGAAACAGGGATATGCCTATAGAACTCACTTGCTTGAACCGAGACTTGAAAGTTGGGTCTGATTCGGCTGGTTTGTTTCCAGTCTTCGGGTGAGATTTGTGGAGTTGGGAAGAGATCAGGGCGAAGGGCTTCAATCTCTATACCGTTCAGATTGGGACAGTGATCAATTAAAATCTTCAAGGCAACTTTATTGAGCGATACAAAACTTAACTTCATCACCTGTAGGTTAGGAAGCACGGTTAGAAGACTGTGAAATTCTTCATACATACTAAAAGTAAATAACAAGGAAAAAAAAACTTTGCAGTTACTACATTGTAATACAAAAACAAGAACTTAAATTGAAAGAACTTCAGTCTTACTTTTCTTAACATATTATTTTTGTTAAATTTTCCTTTTAAAATACTGGACATGAACAGTTTTCAATCTTGACAAATAGTACATATCATAACAATGTAAAAACTTATGGATGATATCTTTACATTATTGTGATAAAAAATAGTTCCTAAAAAAACTTGAAAATGACAACAATGCTTTCCTTAAAAGCCTGCTTTACGTACATATTTTTTTTTTAAATAACAGAAAAGGAAAGCTTTTTATTTAATATGTGTGCAAATAAAAATAGTGTTTTTCATTTTTCTAAAAAAAATACTTAAATCCTATAAAAGAATAAACTAATGAGACATAAAATTAAATATCTCGGCAATCATCGGATAGAGTCTGGGACGGTCGTTTCGTAATCGTTGTTGAATCTCAGCCAGACCAACTTCCTAACCATTAGTTCAGAAAATGCATAAGTGTTAGAGAAACCACTCTCGCTCCCGGAAGTGGCATGACACTAAAAGAAAGCACAATCAAAAAATCCGAAATATAAAATAAAGCTTAAATTCCTAGCCTGCGAGATTGTCGGGCGTAAAGGAAATTGAAGAAACCAAAAACTAAGGTTAAATAAAAAAAGATATTAATGTGCTACCAAATGGTCCTTTCTTTTAAATAAAAAATTAAAACATAAAAAGTCATATTTTTAAATATTATATTGTCTCTTGTCTTCAAATATTCCTGTCAAATTTCAAGTAGATTCATCCCGCGGTTTAAAAGTTATTAAGAGAGGTGGTGGAGGGGTTGAAACTTGGATACCGACTGATCTGATGAGCCTTACGTTCTTTGGAAAGTAGGCTAAAAATGCAGCCTACATTTTTCTAACTATATCCACGACATTATAAGTAAAAGAAAATTATAAGTGTAATTAAAGAAGAAGATTAAAATGGCTGGGACATGCTACGAGACATGATAATCCTATACTGAGAGTCCTAGAGAGGAAGATTCCAAGCGAAGGTTGAGGAAGAACTCGCAATAATTTTATTACACATATCATGCAAGGCATTAGGAGTTAAAAGGCTTTGTGGAACTAAAGAGGATAGAAACAGATGGAAGAACATGTCATGGATTTCATCCTAACAAGTCTTCGGTTACATTACATAAAGGGAACGTAAAGGACCCTATTTCATTATTGAGAAAATAAAGGTCTTCTTAGCAATTAAATAGGAAACCAGAGAAGCTCAAGCCGGAAGGGAAGATATTTGCGGCGGAAGTACTACACGCTCCATCATAGCTCAACAAGATAAAACATTGGTGCGGTCTTTGAGGTTTCAATGCACATTGGTTGACAAGTAATTTTAATGTTACAAATAACAATGTTTTACATGGTTAGTTGTAATGGCGATTGTAGCACTTCCACTGGAAGTAATTTTTGAGAAGGCCCAAAGAAATATGAGCCCGGTAGCCGAGTGCTAAGGGCGCTTGGCTGCGGATTGGAGGAGGCAGGTTCGATCCCCAGCCTCGGCGGTAGGTGGGTATTTTTCCACACTGTCCCTCCTCCAAACGGGTCCTAGGGTTTCCCCAGCCCTCTGTAGAATGGGTTTTTTTTCCCGGGGGAAAAGGCGGGCGATGTTGAACTAACCACCTCACCTCATCTCAGTGTGGGGGGCAATGAAACGTTGGAACCTTACCTCCAGCGCACCGATGGGCCATACTGGGCTCCTGTGGGATACACCTAACCTAATCAAAGAAATAGATTTACATCTATACTTACATAGTTCCGGGTAGGAAAATAAACTGTGTGTTCACTCTGGTGAGTTTACTGCCACAAGAAGATATCACTGCCTGCAACGGACGCAAGTCTGTGCTGAAGGTTCTTAAATCCACACATTCTAATTCTCTCTGATTAATCAGGAATTCAATAAAAGCATAAATGATGGCTTCCTTCTCATACCAAGGGCAGTAATGGGGATCCATGTAGCCAATAACAGTCAGTTCCTTAAGCTGACATCCAGTTTCTGTGAGTCTAAGGTTCGTAAAAACAAAAAAAAATAATAGTTAAAATAGAAGCAATGTCCTAATTCCACCAGAGAAGACAAAAATATAACAAGAAATTCATGAAATTAAGGCCTACTTCCCTTACAATGTTATTTTTTAACATTCACTTAAGCATTTTTTTTATTATTATTTTTTAAATTCGTGAAAATGACAAAACGAAAAGCCTATATTTATTCATATATAACTTATATCTACTGACTATAAACAGTATATATTTTCCATTTTCTGGAAAAAGTGAATTAAATCGGTTTATTTACTTGTCTAAACTTATTAACTTTGATCCTATCAAACCACAATAACATTTAACATTCATTGCTTCTGACATTGAGATATTAACAGAAATAAGATGGAAATCCATTGTTTTGTTTTATTTGTTGAGAAGATTCTAATGCTCTTCTATGGGAATTTCTTTTGTCTTTTTTATTTTTTTATTTTTTTTTTAATGTAAGTCAGTCCTAATAGGTATTTCTAAATGAGAAATACCTGTGATATAGGTGCTGAAAATTTAATCCAGATATAGATAAATAAAAAAAAAGTTAAGATTAATAATATTAAAATTTAAAACTACCATCAATAATATCTATTATTAACTGATTTTTAACTTGACTAATTCTTTCAAAATTATAGTTTTCCCATTTTAATTGATTGAAAAGACAATAAAGGATTTGATTTTTTTGTCTATATCCCATATTATTATTTATTTTTGTAACATTTTGTAAGTTATCTTTTTGGTTTTTTATATCAAAAAAATTCTTCATCATATTGTTATAAATTTTTTATTTAATAACAATATTTTAAATTTCTTTCTTATGATTTGTTGTTCAAGTTTTTTATTTTTAAAGTTGATCATTACATAATTAAAGATCTTGAGAATGATTTTATTTATATTTTTAATTTGTTGTCTGTTTATAAATATCCAGCAGTCCTAACCATAATTCAGTATCGAATCTACAAATGTTTTACAAACAACCAATTTCTGTTTAAATGGAAACATATCTTTAATATGAAAAAAAAAATATAATAAAGTATTTAGTCTTTTTACAATATAATTATAGTGAAAGTTCCAAGAGAATTTGTCATCAATGTAGATGCCAAGATATTTTTGATTATGAACACTTTCAATTGTAGTACAATTACATGATTTAATTAGATTTAATTTTTTAGAATTTATGCAATTTTCATCATGAAGTTGTAGATCTAAGTTATAATTTAATCTTTTATTTTTATTCTTAATCACGATAATTTTTGTTTTATCTTTATTTATTGTCATTTTATTGTTCCTTGCCCAGTTTTGAATGTTATTAATATCATTTTGCAAAAAATTAAAAGCATCTTCCTGGTTCCTATCATCAGTCATCGAGAGTACATCATCTGCGCAGATGTATATCTTTGAATATTGAATGCAGTTGTTAATCGAGTTTATAAAGATATTGAAGAGCAAAGGACCCAAAGTTGATCCCTGGGAAAGACCATATTTTACGTTGAATAAGTTACTTTTATAACTTGTTTTTTTACTTAGAAATTTCCTATTTTTTAGGTAACTTTTAATTAATTCATAAGTATCACCTCTTATACCAGTTAAATATAGTTTATCAAGTAACAAATCATGATCAACGGAATCAAAAGCTTTTTTAAAATCAATAAAAGCAATGTAGATAATATTTCCTTTATTTAAATTATCTGCAATATTTTCATTTAAATTTATTAAAAGTTGTGTTGTACTCTTCTTGTTTTGATAGGCATATTGATTTTCACTAATAAAATGATTTTTTTGAATAAAATTATAAATGATATTTGTGATATATGTTTCTAAGATTTTTGAAATATTTGAAAGCAAAGAAATTGGTCTGGAATTTTCAAAACATTCAGAATTTCAACCTTTAAAAATAGGTGAAACATAAGCAATTTAAGTATTTGTATTCAATATTTTTTGGGTTAATTCAACTATAAAATCTGCGAAAATTTCTTTATATTTTTTTATTTCAGTTAATCAATTCTATTAATTCTAATTGAATGATTTATATTTTGTTTAGTTATTATACTTAAAATATCATTTGTATTTGGTGGCAAGAAGATAATAGAATCTTTTAACGAAGGATTTTCATATTTTAGCATCTCTTTTTTATTATTATTTTTGTTGGTTATCTGTGTTTGTGTAAAAAAATTTTTAAATTTCTTAAAGATTATTTTACATCATAATTTTCTAACATCTTAGTTATTTCATTATTTGATTTTTTTTTATTATTAGTAACTTGTTTTTTTAAAATATCCCAAATTTTTATATTTGGATTTTCTTTATTTTCAATTAATTTTTTGAAATTAAGTCTTTTTTGTCTTTCAATAAAATTTTTGATCCAATTTTTTCTTAATGTTAGAAGTTAATAAAATAACTTTACTATATAAGTAATCATCATTAAACGTATAATATCTTCTCACTCTAATTTCTCGATGAGGATTCATTTGGAAACGATTTCATATATAAAAGTTAGATTGTTCCTAGTCCTTGAATATGCATCCAAAATTTGAAGATGATCCATCGAGCGATTGAAAAGTTATTAGGGACACACACATCCAAGCAGACTGACTGATTTCATAAGCCTTCTTTACTATTGGAAGACGACTAATAACAGGAATTGTAGTTCTTTTCTATTAACTGTTGCTCATTCACAAAAAGAATAAGATTCTATCAATAGGAAAAACAAAAACACGAAAGTATAAAGAGGGATGGGTGTTCTCACGTTCGTTCTTTGCATCAACAGCCCAAGCTACAAATCCGACAGATGAATCATACCTTAATGAATCCTTACGACTTGTACTGTTAAGGTATTCCACTTTTAGACCTATGTAGGCTCTTGGAGTTCGCTAGAGTTAAGGCTCCCAGCGTTTCCAGACCAACAGGACTAAGTTGAGGTCGGATGGTCAGCCCGGACGCCCGCCTGCCTTTAACCACCTGAATAGAAATTCTTCAGAGGGCTGGGTGAACCTTAGGACCCGTCTGGAGAGGAATTCAGAATGGGAAAAATCCCCAGTCTCTGCCAGGGTACGGCATTGAACCCAGCTTCGGCAGACCCACTCAAGCGCTATCGGGCCCACAAATACACTTGTAGATATGAGGAAAAATAAAGAGTTCCGGTCTGTGATTACTCCTTGTCTCAAAGAAGTAGCCGAAAATGTAGCAAGCACGCTATGGTTTTGTGCACACAATGAGTTTTTCGCCCTTTTTTTAAACAATTTTTGTAGCTACATGGCAGCGATATTATTGTAGGTTTGCATAAACACCCTTAAATATGGATCAGAAAGGGGAAAAAAAATAAGTGAAAGGGTTTAGAATGCGGTTTTCAGTCAATAACAAACTTGTTCCTATATCTATCCGAGAACACAATCATTTAAAAAATTTACTTATCCTGAGACAATAAATTAAAACTGAAGTGGTAGCAAGATAAGAAAGATTCCATAATCTGATACATATTCGACCTAAGAGTAAGGAACGATCAGTTAAAAAGTAAAGTTTGCTGATAAGTATAGATTAATACAGATTTGTTTACAAAACGTTGGTTAGGTATTGTAATGCTGCAGTCGAAGTTCAACATAATTTTCTTGCTATTAAATCATATTATAATGTTCTACAATCAGTTTCAAAAAAATAATTTAGATTTGTTCAGCAGTTTTTAGAATGTAATCTCCAATTACAGAAACTTGACTTATTATTGTAACAATCTAGGTATTTTGGTTATTTATAACGTTTGCTAGTATAATTTTATTACAAATTTTTTATTTTAATTCTTGCGAAAGATGTTTTCAAGATATATTTACTTACTATCTGTATGCAGTATGTGGGAATGATAATTAACCATGTAGCGGTTTCTAAGAAGCAAATTATTTACATCGAAACACAAGTTAGCAACATGAATGAATGCCAAGTACCATCAAACAATGATACTTGTAATACTATATAAACGTTTGTTAAATTAGTACTTTACAGGCTTCTTGGATCTTAATCATGGTATTATTAACAGCAGGGTATTCATTACAGTGACATAACTAAACTATCCCTAGTGAAGTAGAAAATGCAATAGAGTCCAAAAAAACAGAGAACCAGGATTACCAGGGGTTCTCATGTGCTCATGAAAGTTGGACTATAAATGAGCATCAAACAAATTTTAAAAAAATCAGCCCAGTAGTTTTAGCGAAGAATTTTGAAAGTCATTTTTGAAGGGGTGGACACCAAAAATAAATGTACCAAAAATAAATGTTTAAATGTATATTTTAAGTTCGAATAAAGAACGTAAAATTTTCTACTAATCTGTTAAGCCTTTTAGCGTGATGCACTTGCAAACAAACCAACGTTCGAATCAAATAGTACGACTTAGCATGCTTTGTCAATACTCTTGCTGTTTCAGTTATGGGAGACAAGTCAGCAGCCCAGAATTTCAATGAATATAATTTTTGTAAGCAAGAGCTTAGAAAAGATAAACTTTTCAATAAG